>JAVKPL010012111.1:0-57757 GCA_032173675.1 Gastrolobium villosum | reverse complement strand
CCTTAATTGACAAAATCCAAGGTATTCTGCACATGCAAGTTCGGTTTTCAACCTTCACTAGGTACTTAGTATATTCATTTTATGACTCCATGAGTAAATTATTTTATAGCATGCTGTCCTTATGGATTAAAAACATGCAAGGTTAGATTATTATACTGATTCAAAGGACAGCCCCAAACGTATAACAGAGAGCTATTTTCCAAGCTCTTAAATTTAATTCTTTCGATTTACATACATCAAAGGCCAAACGCTTAACAGCTGAACAGAATAAAAAACTGACAACATAATACTTCTTAACTACCTACAGTAGCCGAACTGAGCAATGGGGCATGAATGACAAAAAAATACATTCTTCTTTAACATAATACTTCCTACGACACATGGCATGGTCACTGAAATATTTAACATGCAGTCCTCTACGATTTCCCACATACATGATTGTATATTTATTTTTCTAACAAAAAGAGCCGTCCAACACTTTAAATGGCTATTTCCAAGTTCACACAAAAAATCAGCTTTGGATTAACATGTACCAACTCCTAGGGCAGTTGAAGGTGCGTTAATTAGGACTAACGTATGTTGTCTACTTAGTCATTACATGGGTAAGGCTAGATACATTATTCTACTTCAACGAACAGCCCCACAGGCCACAAATCGGTTCTTAGGCATGAATAAATATCTTATAGCAGGCTGCCTACAACAATTATAACACATGCCAGGTTCAATTAATTCTTCTAATTCAGAAAATAGTCCAACAAAATTAATGGAGCTATTTTCATGCTCACAAGATGTCGGTTTAGTCTCACATGCATCAAGTCCTATGGCTGTACAAAGTGGCAGAATTAAGGAAGGGAAAATGGCCAACATAAATTATCCTCCTATCATACATGTAGTGGCCGAACAATTAAGAGGCAATTAAGGTTGGATATGTGACTTACATTTACTTATAAACACTAGGTTCTATGGCAGTCCAAGGGCAGAAACAGAGAATAAATGATACAACATGACTCTCTTAAATTGTATTACCATGAGGGAATGAAGAAAAATGATTCTCATTATCTCAGTAGTTTTTACAAGGCATGTATCTCTCTATATATATCAGATACAATGAATGAAAGAAATAACCGAATGATCTAAACGTGAGGTGTGAGTGTGGGTTCCTTATGTGGACTACGTGTCACTAACAGAAAAGATGCCTACAGAAAGGAATATTACAGCTGTAACAAAATCACAACAAACAATAACAAATAAAATAAAACTATATTCTAATAGTCCCCCTCAAGATGGAGAGTGCAAATTGTGGACTCCCATCTTGGAAAGAAGAGCAGAAAATTGTGTAGGATGAAGAGTCTTGGTAAGAATATCAGCCAACTGATGAGCAGAGGCAATGGGAAAAGTTTGAAGGCAACCTTTAACGATCTGATGCCCGACAATGTGGCAGTCAATTTCTATGTGCTTAGTGCGTTCATGAAACACAGGGTTGGCAGCAATGTGAATAGCAGCATTGTTGTCACAAAATAGGTGAGCAGCAGTATCATGAGCTATGTGGAAGTCCTTGAGCAAAGAAAATAACCAAATGATTTCACAAGTGACATTTGCCATAGACCTATATTCAGATTCTGCAGAAGACCTGGAGACAGTAGGTTGCTTTTTTGATTTCCAACTGATTAAAGAATTACCCAAGAAGACACAAAATCCAGAAACTGATTTTCGGGTATCAGGGCATGAAGCCCAATCCGAATCAGAGAAGGCATTGAATTGGATTTTAGATGATGAAGAGAATAGTAAACCTTGACCAATGGAGCCCTTTAAGTAAGCCAGAATTCGATGAACAGCATTGAGATGAGGAACACGAGGTGCAGACATATACTGGCTGAGGTGATTGACAACAAAGCAAATATCAGGCCTTGTGATTGTTAAATAGAGCAACCTGCCAATTAATCTTCGATATTGGGTTGGATCAGAAAGTAAATCACCCTCTTGAGAAGAAAGCTTGAGATTAGGCTCCATAGGAGTAGACCTGGGCTTGCAACCAAGATAGCCAGCATCAGATAATATTTGTAAGGTGTATTGACGTTGACAGATGGAGATACCAGTAGATGAACGAGCCACTTCAATGCCCAAAAAATATCTTAAGGCACCCAAATTTTTCAATTTAAACTTGCTGTCCAGGACAGCAGTGAGATGATCAACTTGGTCAATGTTGTTAGAAGCCACTAATATGTCATCAACATAGACAAGTACAGCTATAAAAAAATCACCTTTGTGCTAGATGAAGAGAGAATGATCAGTTTCAGAATGACAAAAACCAAGAGAAGAAAGAGTAGAAGAAAATTTAGCAAACCATTGACGTGATGCTTGTTTTAATCCATATAAGGATTTGTGAAGCCTACAAACAGCATTGGATGGTAAGGACTCCCCCTGCTTAGGATAACCAGTGGTAAAACCATGTAGACCTCCTCCAATAAGTCTCCATGTAAAAAGGCATTATTGACATCTAATTGGATTATATGCCAATTATTAATGGCAGCAAGGGCAAGTATGAGACGGACTGTGGTGATCTTGGCAACAGGGGAAAAAGTCTCCATATAATCTAAGCCTTCTTGTTGGGTGAAGCCCTTTGCAACCAACCGTGCTTTGTAGCGCTCAAGAGAACCATCAGAGTGATATTTCACACGGTAAACCCATTTACAAGCAACAGGATGTTTACCTTGGGGAAGAGATACAATAGTCCAAGTATTATTAAGTTTAAGGGCTGAAATTTCAGCATCCATGGCAGCACACCACTCGGGTAGTTGAGAAGCTTCAGCATATGTAGAAGGCTCAAAATGGGATGATATGGAATTAATGAAGGCATGATAAGAAGGAGATAATTGGGAATATGATAGATGGGCAGATAAAGGATGCACAGTAGAAGTGGAGCAAATGTAATCTGAGAGATGTGGAGGTTTGGATTTAAGGCGAGTAGGTCTGTGTGTTAATTGAGCAGGAGCTTTAGTGCGTACAGTAGGAGGAACAGTATGAGTGGTTGTGGGTGATATAGAGGGTAAGGAAATTAAAGGGGTGGAAAGAGGAGTGGAGGATGCAAAAGGAAAAATTGATTCATGGAATACAACATCTCGGGAAATGATAAAACGGTTAGTATTTAAGTCAAGGAGTTTGTATGCTTTGTAGCCAGGTGGATAACCAAGAAGAATGGCAGGGGAAGATCGAGGAGAGAATTTATGTCTGGTGCGAGACAAGGTGGAATAAAAACACAAGCAACCAAAAACTCGAAGATGTGAGTAAGAAGGAGGTTTGTGACACAAAAGCTCAAAAGGAGTTTTGTGATGAAGAAGATGAGAAGGAATACGATTAATCAAATAGACTGCAGTGTGGACACAATCAGACCAATATGCAAGAGGAATGTGCGATTGGAAATGCAGGGCACGTGCAACATTGAGGATATGTTGATGTTTGCGCTCAACAACAGAGTTTTGTTGTGGGCGGTCAACACAGGAATGAAATAATTGAATTCCTTTGGAGGAATAAAAATCAGGGAGATTGAATTCGGGTGCATTATCGCACCGAATAAACTTAATGGGGAATGAATACTGAGTAAGGATCAAATTATAAAAAGATTGAAAAATTTGTGAAAAATCATATTTGTGTTTGAGAAAATATACCCATGTAAAACGGGTGGAATCATCCACCAAGGTTAAAAAAAATTTATCACCAGAGACAGAAAGAGGGGTAAAGGGACCCCAAATGTCACAATGAATTAAAGTAAAGGCAGTGGAAGACAATTTGGGATCTAAAATAAATGGTAAACGTTTTTGCTTTGCCAATGGACAAATAGTGCAAGGTGAATGAGAAACAGAATCAGTAAATTGTAAAATATTTTTCATTGAAAATAAAAGGGAGGGGGATGGATGGCCTAACCGAGAGTGCCAAATTACAGATGAGGGAAAATTAACAGAAGAACAAAGGGGTGGGGGGACATCAAAAAGGGGAAAAAAATTAGAAGAATCAAAAAGGTAGAGGTCACCCGTGCGCCTAGCAATCTTAATCGTCTTGTGTGTTGTAGCATCCTGAAGAAGACAAAAGGAGCCAGAAAAAAAGAGCAATGACATTAGAATCACATGTAAGAGCACTCACAGAGATGAGATTGAGAGTGAAAGAAGGAACAAACAAAACATGATTTAAAACCAGGGATGGGGAAAGATGAACATCACCAATGGAACAAATGGGAATATTGTAACCATTGGGAAGGAAAACAGAAGCGGAAGAAGCGGGAGAAGATGAGTTGCAAAGAAGGGAAGAAAAATACGTGACATGGTGAGTGGCACCAGTGTCAAGTATCCAACAAGTAGGAGAAAGGGAAGAATTAAAAGTACCACTGAAGCTCGCAGTCATGGGTTTGGAAGTAGGAGAAGTAGTCGGAGATGCATCCGAAGGTGGGGCTGCTGTGGTGAAATTAGGGCTACGGTTGAGAAGTGAGAGGAGCTGAGTGTATTGGGTGGGGGAAAGGGAATGAGGGCCAGGTGGAGAAAGGGGCTGGGATTGGGCCAGGTGAAGTTGGGCCGAGTTAGGAGATGGGCCAGAAGCTGGTTTTGGGCTCCTGGATTTATAACCAGGAGGAAACCCATGCAATTTGTAGCACTTCTCACGCGTGTGGCCCAATTGTTGGCAATGGGAACAAAAGGGACGAGGGCGTCGGTGAGGGCCAACTGCAGCAGTCATCGGCAGTGGAGGCAGCAACGATGAAGGTGGGCCAGTTGCAGGGGAAGAACCAGAAACCAAATTAGCAAGGGGAGAGTCAGGAGATTGGGGAAATGCAGTGGAGATCTGTCTCTGACGTTCCTCTTGCAATACTAGGGAAAACACCTTGGATAACGGAGGCAGAGGCTCCATGAGGAGAATTTGAGCGCGAATGGAAGAGAAGGAATCATTCAACCCCATCAAAAATTGCATGGCATTGTCCTGTTGGCGTGAAGCAGAGAGAGCTCGAAGGCCTCCACAAGTGCAAACAAAATTCGGTGAGTGATCCTGAAGCTCATCCCATAAGATTTTGAGCTTGGTGTAATAGGCACTTACATTAAAAGCCCCTTGATGCAGCGACGAGATCTGTTGTTTGAGTTGGAAAATTCGTGGACCATTGGCTTGGTGGAACCGAATGCGAAGATCATCCCAAAGATCAAAAGCAGTAGAAAATTACATCAAGCTGTCAGCGATTTCCTTGGAAACAGAGTTGAGCAGCCAAGAAGTGACCATGGAATTACATCTATTCCATGCAGCAAACAGAAGATCAGAAGGATCTGGACGGGGAATGCTACCATCAACGAAGCTTCCCTTGTTCTTGGCTGTGAGAGCAATCAACATGGCCCTTTTCCAGGAATTGAAATTGGGGCCGGTGAGGGTATGGGTCACAAGAATGAGACCAGGATGGTCACCATTCTGAAGATAGAAAGGACTGCTGGAATCATCCATGGAAGGGGAGGCAGCAGTGGTGTGAGAAGGAGAGGAAGAGGAAGTGGAGGAGGCAGTTGTGTTGGTTTTGCCCCCTCGAGCCATGGAAGAAGAAAAATTAGGTCATCTGATACCATATTACCATGAGGGAATGAAGAAAAATGATTCTCATTATCTCAGTAGTTTTTACAAGGCATGTATCTCTCTATATATATCAGATACAATGAATGAAAGAAATAACCGAATGATCTAAACGTGAGGTGTGAGTGTGGGTTCCTTATGTGGACTACGTGTCACTAACAGAAAAGATGCTAACAGAAAGGAATATTACAGCTGTAACAAAATCACAACAAACAATAACAAATAAAAAAAACTATATTCTAATAAATTGCATGCAGCAGCCGATTTGAGAAATAAAAGAGAATTGACAAAATTACATTATCCTAGGTACATATGCAGGCCGAATAGATAGGGGAAAAAGGAACGCTTGGAAATATTTGTGAAACCAATGCGCTTAAAATGAAAAGTACATTCATACAAGAGTTTTGATGATTACAAACAAGCAATAGAAGCAACACTTGAGTTAACACAACTCACAACAATCAAAAGTCAAAGGAAGCAATTCAAACAAGTCAACAAGAGCGAATCACTCAAGATCTTGATCACAACATACTCCTGAGAACTTAGAATCCAAAATGTAAAGGTAAATTGATTAATGATGCATAAATGAGCTCAAAGGATATTTAAACCCATGCATGCATTATCCATGTCATCAATTATTTTAAAAGCATTGATTATTATGAAAAAGATCCTTGACACTCAAAACATTTTATACAAGTCAAGGAAATACATTAAAAGTGATTAGAAACTAAAAGGAATACTTTACAGCTCATAAAACTGCATAATCAGAGAAAGTATTCGAATACTTTAAGTAAAGTATTCGAATACCAGTCAAAGTATTCGAATACTTTCAGAAAAGTATTCGAATACTTGCTGAACAGAAAGCAGTCCAACGGCTATAAATGAAGTATTCGAATACCACACGAAAAGTATTCGAATACTTACTGGACAGAAAGCAGTCCAACGGCTATAAACGGCTAGTTTTGCGAAAATGAGTGTTTTAAGAGTCATGGGGGGCCTCTATAAATAGTGATCACTATTCACATTGATGGGACACCTTTCCTAATCATTATTCTTGCTTTATTTCATATCATTTGCTTACTATTCATCATCTTGATCATAAATCACCTTTGAGCTTCAATCTTGTGTCATTGATCAATACCTATAAGCTTCAACTTGTATAATCTGTACTTCAAGAGTACAAATCCTTTTCTAAACACTCTCAATCTATTCTTGTGTGTAAAGGGTAGTGAGACCCTAGTGAGAGGTTGCTCATAACCTAAGTAAGTGAGTGGAAGTGTGAAGGTTCCAAGAATTAATTTTCTTGAAGGTTGTAGTGGTTTTTCAAGCACCCTTGAAGCTTGATAATTAGTGGAAAGTTGAACGGGCTGGACGTAGGTCACGGTGGTAGTGACCGAACCAGGATAAACAGTGTTTGCATTCTCTCTAACTCTCTATCTCTTTATATTAGCATTATTCTAATTACTTAAGCTTATCTTTTTCTCCTCTTTATATACCATTCTTTTGTGTGAATCTTCATTTTCTAAGCTTTACTTTTATCATACTACTTTATCTTAAGAAAATTAAGTTTCACATAGGAAGTGAGGCATTTTATTAGAAATATTTTTAAAACTCAATTCACCCCCCTCTTGAGTTTGAGGCCACTTGTCCAACAAGTGGTATCAGAGCTTGGACTCTTGTATAAAGAGCTTAACCGCTTCAAGAGTAAAGATGGCCTCTTTGAACAATGATATGCCTCTTGAGGGAACCTCAACTTCAAGACCTCCTTTCTTTAATGGCACCGATTATGCTTATTGGAAAAGTAGAATGCAAATTTTTCTTGAGTCTATTGATTTAAAAATTTGGAACATTGTTGATGAGGGATATACAGCTCCCACAAAAAAGGATGAAAGCAACAACGATGTTCCAAAGACTCTAAAGGAATTTTCGGAGGAAGAAAGTAAAGAAGCTAATTGGAATGCTAAGGCTAGAAATTTGATTACCAATGCTTTAGGTAGAGATGAATATTTTCGTGTAGCCTCTTGCAAAACCGCAAAAGAAATGTGGGATGTGCTTGAGGTAACACATGAAGGAACTAGTGAAGTTAAAGTCTCAAAAATTCTTGGATTAACTAGAGAATTTGAATTATTTGAAATGAATGATGGTGAAACTATTCATAGCATGCAAAAAAGACTAACCCATATTGTTACTCATTTGGATGCATTAGGAGCTTCATACAATAATTTTCAAATGGTGACTAAAGTCTTGAGAAGCTTGAATAGGGATTGGCAACCCAAGGTGACGGCTATTTGTGAATCGAAAGATTTAAAAAGCATGTCCATTGCTACACTCTTTGGGAAGCTTCAAGAGCATGAGTTAGAATTGGCAAGACTAACTCTGAAGGAGCAAGTCAAAAAGAAAAGCAAAGGATTAGCTTTGCAAGCCACTAGCTCCAAATCTCAAGTGGAGGAGGAAAAAGAAAAGGAGCCATCGGAAGATGAATTAGATGAAGATGAAATGAGTTTCTTTGTAAAAAAGTATGGGAAATTCTTTAAGAAGAAGAATTTTCAAAGAAGACCCCCATTTCCTCCAAGGAGAAGATTCAAGGATGAAGGAGCCTCTCAACCTCCTCATACATGTTATGAATGTGGAAAAACCGGACATTTTAAAGCCGACTGCCCTAAGCTTCAAAAGAAAGAAAAGAGTGAAAAGAATCAATTCAAGGATAAGAAAAATTACAAAAAGAAGGCTTATGCGGCTTGGGATGAAGATTCAAGCTCATCCGATGATTCAAGCAATGAAGAAGCAAATGTATGTTTCTTACAAGACTCTAAAGCCTCAAAGGATTTAAGCAAAGGAATGAAACATATGTGTTTCATGACAATTGAAGATGGCAATGAATCGGAATCCGAGGTAAACTCCACTTGCTCTTCTATATCTCCTTCATATGATGAATTGCAAAATTTATTTGATGAACTACATAGTGAATCTTTAGAGCATGTTAAATCTCTTAGAGAAATGAGAAAAACCATTATTTCCTTAGAAAAACAAATTGCATGCTCAAACAAAGAAGTAAAAGATTTAAAAGATGAAAATGACACACTTAAATTGATTGATGCTAGCGCAAATTGCATTAAATGTTTATCTTTAAATGATCATGCATCATCATCATCATGTGCTTCATGTGAAAAGCTAACAAATGAAATTGATGACTTAAACAATGTGCTAAGCAAGTTTACATGTGGTAGAGACAACTTAAATGCATTGCTTGGAAAACAAAGATGCATGTTTAACAAATCCGGCTTAGGATTCGATACTAACATACAAGAAAAATCCTATAAGAACTTCTTCATATCACCATCTTACATGACTAGTAGTCCCTTCATTAAATGCTATCATTGTGGTGGAAAAGGACATAGTGCATCAACATGTAAGATTAGAAAGAATGGAATTAATGGTCAAAAGAAAGTGTGGGTTCCTAAAGGAACTAGACCCATGACTAACACCCAAGGACCCAAACAAATTTGGGTACCTAAGATCAAATGTTGAATATGTTTTATAGGTGTGTCTGAGAAGTGCTTCATCTAAATGGGTATTGGATAGCGGTTGCTCAAGACATATGACAGGAGACATCACTAAATTTCTTTCAATTACAAGGAAGGATCATGGACATGTATCTTATGGAGACAATAACAAAGGAAAGATCCTTGGCATTGGGAAAGTCGGTAACTCCTCATCAACTTGTATAGAAAATGTCTTGCTTGTTGATGGTCTTAGACATAACTTGCTTAGTATTAGTCAATTGTGTGACAAAGATTTTAAAATAGTTTTTGATTCTAAATATTGCAAAATTGAAAATTTAAATGATGGGCAAGTTAAGTTTAAAGGCTATAGAGTGGATAATATCTATATGATTGACTTAGATGGTATTCCTTCAAATGACGATAGTTGCTTGGTTAGTAAGGAAAATGATTCATGGTTATGGCACAAAAGAATTGCACACATTGGCATGAGTCACTTAAATAAGTTGATCTCTAAAGACTTAGTAATTGGTCTTCCAAAGCTTAAATTTCAAAATGACAAGTTATGTGATGCATGTGTAATGGGAAAGCAAGTAAAGGCCTCTTTCAAATCCAAAGATGTTGTCTCAACTACTAGGCCCTTGCAACTTTTACACATGGATCTTTTTGGGCCCACACAAATAATGAGCTTTGGTGGCAACTACTATGCATTCGTCATTGTGGATGATTTTTCCCGCTTTACATGGACATTGTTTCTTGCTCATAAAAGCGAAGCTTTTCAAGCATTTAGAAAACTTGCCAAGTTTATTCAAAACGATAAATCTTTGAACATTGTTTCAATTCGTAGTGATCATGGGGGAGAATTTCAAAATCAAGACTTTGAAATATTTTGTGATGAAAATGGAATTCAACACAATTTTTCCACCCCTAGGACTCCACAACAAAATGGAGTCGTAGAAAGGAAAAATCGTGTCTTGCAAGAGCTTGCAAGGACAATGATAAATGAAAATAATCTTCCAAAATACTTTTGGGCGGATGCCGTGAGCACCGCTTGCTATGTAATGAACCGTGCTTTAATTAGACCCATTTTAAAGAAAACCCCCTATGAACTTTACAAAGGAAGAAAACCAAATATTTCACACTTTCATATTTTTGGTTGCAAATGTTTTGTTTTGAATAATGGAAAGGATAACCTTGGCAAATTTGATTCAAAATCCGATGAAGGTATATTTCTAGGATATTCACTCACAAGTAAAGCATTTAGAATCTATAACAAAAGAACTATGGTACTTGAAGAATCAATTCATGTGATATTTGATGAAACTAACCCTTCATTGTCAAGAAAAGAAAATTGTGATGATGATTTTGTAGAAATCTTGGGCAACATGAATTTAAATGACAAAAGGCAAGAGGATGAACACCAAGAGAAGGAGCAAAATCAAAATAAAGGAACCTCTCAAGTCAACAAAAATGAATGTGATCTTCCAAAAGATTGGAGATCGGCAAAAGATCACCCCATTGATGCAGTAATAGGTGACATGTCAAAAGGGGTAACTACTAGAAACTCCATTAGAAACATTTGTAATCATTTAGCATTTGTTTCTCAAATCGAACCTAGAACCATTGATGAGGCAATCATTGATGAACATTGGTTCTTGGCAATGCAAGAAGAATTAAATCAATTTGAAAGAAACCAAGTCTGGGAACTTGTACCAAGACCCAATGATCACTCAATAATTGGCACTAAATGGGTATTTAGGAACAAGCTAGATGAAAATGGTATAATCACCAGAAACAAAGCTAGGCTTGTTGCTAAAGGATACAATCAAGAAGAAGGAATTGATTTCGATGAAACATATGCTCCCGTTGCTAGATTAGAAGCCATTAGATTATTGCTTGCATTTGCATGTATGATGGACTTCAAACTATTTCAAATGGATGTTAAAAGTGCCTTTTTAAATGGATATATCCAAGAAGAAGTTTATGTTGATCAACCACCCGGTTTTGAAAATCATGACTTGCCTAACCACGTTTTTAAACTTAAAAAGGCTTTATATGGCTTAAAGCAAGCTCCAAGAGCTTGGTATGAAAGGTTAAGCAAATTCCTTTTAGAACAAGGCTTTGAAAGAGGAAAGGTTGATACAACACTTTTCATAAAAAGGAAAAATGATCATATTTTACTGGTTCAAATATATGTTGATGATATTATATTTGGTGCATCTAACATTAAACTTTGTGAAGAATTTGCTAACACCATGAAAAGTGAATTTGAGATGTCCATGATGGGTGAGCTCAACTTCTTCCTTGGTCTTCAAATCAAACAAGCGAAAGATGGAATCTTCATCAATCAAGGCAAATATTGTAAGGAATTGCTCAAGAAATTTGGTATGGAAAGTTCAAAAGCGATTGACACTCCTATGAGCACATCATGTGCATTAGACAAGGATGAAGGAGGTAAGCCTGTTGAAATCACTCGATATCGAGGTATGATTGGCTCACTTCTTTACTTAACCGCAAGTAGACCGGACATTATGTTTAGTGTATGCATGTGTGCTAGATTTCAAGCCAATCCTAAAGAATCACACTTAAGTGCCGTAAAAAGGATTTTGAGATATCTTATAGGCACTACTCAAGTGGGACTATGGTACCCAAAGGGAGCTCCATGTGAGCTTATAGGTTATTCCGATTCCGACTTTGCCGGTTGCAAATTGGATAGGAAAAGCACAAGTGGCACCTGCCACTTTCTTGGTTGTTCACTAGTTTCTTGGCACAGCAAGAAACAAAATAGTGTCGCACTGTCCACGGCCGAAGCAGAATATGTGGCAGCCGGTAGTTGTTGTGCACAAATTATTTGGATGAAGCAACAACTTAAGGACTTTGGTCTTGATCTTGATCATATCCCTATTAGGTGCGACAACACTAGTGCCACCAACATAACCAAAAATCCCATCATGCACTCAAGAACTAAACATATTGATATTCGTCATCACTTTATAAGAGATCATGTACAAAATGGTGACTGTGTTTTGGAACATGTTGAATCCTCCAAGCAATTGGCGGACATTTTTACCAAACCTCTCTCAAAGGATGTTTTCACCAACTTAAGACGAGAAATCGGGTTAATTGATCCATCTTGCTTATAAATATGCATATTTCTCATCTCTTTATCTCAATCACTAACTTGGACAATCATACCATGAAAAATTTGCAAAAATCAGTTCAAATTCTGCCCATTTTGCTGCACTCTGAACTGAAGTATCCGAATACTTTATAAAAAGTATTCGAATACTTTCATTTAATTGAAAGTATTCGAATACCATTCGAAAAGTATTCAAATACTTTTCAAAATGAAAGTATTCGAATACCATTCGACAAGTATTCGAATACTCCTGCACTTAATGCTCAAAATTGAGCTTTTATTCAGCTGAACCGCGCCATTTCCCCTTCCACCCCATTCTCCTCTCCAAACCCTAAGCTCCATCATCTCCACTCTCCTTCTCCCAAGCGACGTCAACAAGCAGGTATTTGGGTCCTTCCCCCTGACTTTATCTCCCCTGAATCCTCACAGGTATGCTTCCATGAACCCTAACCCTCTTCTTTTCTTTTTTTTTTTTCCATGTATACCAGATCTGTCTCTTGAACTTTGTCTGTATATATTGTTGTTTCTGTGTTCCCTAGGCTTTCCTTAGCTTGCGTTAATATGCTACCTAGGCTTCGCATTCATCATATTGCATTTTTGTTGGGTTTCTGGTCGATTAGGGCACGGTTTCTGGGTTTCTGATGAACAAGTATTCGAATACTGATGAATAAGTATTCGAATACTTCTCCTTCTGATGAACAGTATTCGAATACTGGTAGAAAAGTAATCGAATACTTCTCCTTCAGAAAAGTATTCGAATACCAGTCATGAGTAATCGAATACCAGAGACAAAGTATCCGAATACTGGTAAAAGTATTCGAATATTTTCCTCTGTTAAGTCCTTTTATTATTATTATTTTTTTGCCATTTCTCTAGTACTGCAGCTGTGCATTCTTGATTCTACTACTGCCTATTCACCTTGCATTCTCACACTGCTTACTGATTATATTCTTTTTTTTAGGTATCCTCATGGCTAGCACTCGCTCCAAATCTATTCCGGATCTCCCTACTGCTGAAGCTGCTAACTTCACTCGCTATTTTCCAAATGATCCTCTTCAGCAGAAGAAATTTGCCACCCACTATCTCCGCCGACCCATCGTTGAGCCGAAATACCTCGACTCAGACTTCTTTGTGGCCGAAGGGTTTGACATTACTCATGTTCTAGAGAGCGTCCATCTGCTCGAGTTTGTTCAGCTCCGTCGCCCTTTTGTAGCACCAATGGTTCGCGCATTCTATCAAAATCTTACTTACAATGAACGTGTGCTGCAATCGAAAGTAAAGGGTGTTCATATCAAGATCTATCCACAGGACTGGACCGCCCTTATTGGCTATATTCGCACAGGCGATCTCGAATTTGATGGCTCTGACTATCGCACCTATGAAGAATATGACAGAGAAGCATTCATTCAATCTGTTGTCAGGGACGGAGCATATAAACTTGGGATGACCAAATTCTCTCCCATATGTCTGCAAGTGTCTCACCGGATCCTCCACTATCTGATCACTCATGTCATCTCACCAAGGGGAGGCAATCATGCTGTGGTGCTCAACACTGACTTGTTTTTCATGTGGGCCATCCTTAACAAGACTGCAATTTATTGGCCCGACACCATATGCCGCATCATGCTGGACACTCATCATCATCGGAACACTCCTCTTCCCTTCCCCATGCTGATTCAGGCCATCATGGAGCACAGTCAGGTTCCCATGATTGGAGAGGCCAAGACCCCATTGAAAAATAATCATAAAATTGCCGGCACACAGCTCAAAAAATGTGGCCTTCGCAAGATAGCAGGCGAGTGGGTCTATTCCTCTGGTGCTCCTTCTGCTGCTCCTATGGATGAGGATGATCCCATTCATGATGATCCCATTCATGATGATCCCATTCCTGCAGATACTCATGCTGATATTCCTACCACTGAGGATGCTCCTGCTGCTGAAGGTACCTCTACCCCTTCAGTTCCCCGACGCCGACGTCGACGCCCTGTCACTCTCGACGACGTCATGGATTTTCTGGAGGATATGGATGATGTCATAGGCAACCGTCTCTCCCGCATCGAGCGTCGTCTTGGCCTGACTAATGAGGACGACACTCCAGACATATCTCCTCCTGATTCCCCTCAGCTGTGACGCCTGCTGTCATTTACCATGCTTTATTTTTTTATGACCCTGCCCTCTGATGCTAACCTTTATTTACTTTTTGGACTTTATTTACTTTATTTGGTTGGATGTTCATCTGTTTTATAACTCTGCTATCTTATGATACTATGTTTCTCCTACTTGTTTTGCATTCTATATATTGTTGTTTTTGATGTTGCCAAAGGGGGAGAAGATATTGCAAATTGAGAAAGATATATAAACTAAGGTAAAAAGGGGGAGCACAATCACCAAAGGTAAAAACAAGGTAAACATAGATCTAGAACTCCGCTTTTACAAATACCCACATATTAAGGGGGAGTCCTAGCATCATCTTATCTAAATGTATATTACGCTAACCCTTCTTCTCAATTTAAGTTTGTCATCATCAAAAAGGGGGAGATTGTGAAACCAATGCGCTTAAAATGAAAAGTACATTCATACAAGAGTTTTGATGATTACAAACAAGCAATAGAAGCAACACTTGAGTTAACACAACTCACAACAATCAAAAGTCAAAGGAAGCAATTCAAACAAGTCAACAAGAGCGAATCACTCAAGATCTTGATCACAACATACTCCTGAGAACTTAGAATCCAAAATGTAAAGGTAAATTGATTAATGATGCATAAATGAGCTCAAAGGATATTTAAACCCATGCATGCATTCATCAATTATTTTAAAAGCATTGATTATTATGAAAAAGATCCTTGACACTCAAAACATTTTATACAAGTCAAGGAAATACATTAAAAGTGATTAGAAACTAAAAGGAATACTTTACAGCTCATAAAACTGCATAATTCAGAGAAAGTATTCGAATACTTTAAGTAAAGTATTCGAATACCAGTCAAAGTATTCGAATACTTTCAGAAAAGTATTCGAATACTTGCTGAACAGAAAGCAGTCCAACGGCTATAAATGAAGTATTCGAATACCACACGAAAAGTATTCGAATACTTACTGGACAGAAAGCAGTCCAACGGCTATAAACGGCTAGTTTTGCGAAAATGAGTGTTTTAAGAGTCATGGGGGGCCTCTATAAATAGTGATCACTATTCACATTGATGGGACACCTTTCCTAATCATTATTCTTGCTTTATTTCATATCATTTGCTTACTATTCATCATCTTGATCATAAATCACCTTTGAGCTTCAATCTTGTGTCATTGATCAATACCTATAAGCTTCAACTTGTATAATCTGTACTTCAAGAGTACAAATCCTTTTCTAAACACTCTCAATCTATTCTTGTGTGTAAAGGGTAGTGAGACCCTAGTGAGAGGTTGCTCATAACCTAAGTAAGTGAGTGGAAGTGTGAAGGTTCCAAGAATTAATTTTCTTGAAGGTTGTAGTGGTTTTTCAAGCACCCTTGAAGCTTGATAATTAGTGGAAAGTTGAACGGGCTGGACGTAGGTCACGGTGGTAGTGACCGAACCAGGATAAACAGTGTTTGCATTCTCTCTAACTCTCTATCTCTTTATATTAGCATTATTCTAACTACTTAAGCTTATCTTTTTCTCCTCTTTATATACCATTCTTTTGTGTGAATCTTCATTTTCTAAGCTTTGCTTTTATCATACTACTTTATCTTAAGAAAATTAAGTTTCACATAGGAAGTGAGGCATTTTATTAGAAATATTTTTAAAACTCAATTCACCCCCCCTCTTGAGTTTGAGGCCACTTGTCCAACATGATTCTGCATGCAAAATGAAGTCTTCATAAACCGAATGCAGTGGAAGGAACAAGAAAACAAATAAGAGATACTTCACCTCCCGAATGTGTTTTCGGCCGAAAAGAGAGGGAAAGAAATGGGAGCTAGATGCTGATTTCTTATTCTGCTATAGCCCACAGTTTGTGAAGGTGTGAGGAGGGAATATTGTAGTGTTTGGTTTTCCTCCAATTTGCTCACGGTGGAGGGGAAGATAAAGGGGAACAGATTGGCCTTGTGGTTCTCCAATGCGTATGGGAAGGAACCAAAGAGGATTAGATTTTTAAGACTATGAAATGAGCACCCTTGTTCATGAAAGGACTTGACCGAACCATGTAGGATGAGAATCAATTGTCCAATGGTTGTATAAGTGGCGGACATACAAAGGAAAGGAGGGAATATGTGGCACACATGCAAAGAGGAGGAGGGCTATGTGTCCTTCATGAAAGTAAAAGGGGGGACCAGGTGGCACATATGCATTTGCATGTAGAGATTTATTTTGATACCTAATGCCATGCATGGCCGAATTGGTTTTTTGGGTTCTGCGGCTTACGGTCAGAATTTTCCCCTTAGTCTAGGCACACATGTGATGGAGTACTAAAGTGATTAGATGTTGTCATATGTTCCTACTTAACTAATGTATAACAACTATAATCTTAGTGAGTTATAATTAAATTTTAATTCACATACTAATAATATATGAAATTCGAATTCAAGCCATGTGTCTACACTCCTAATAGTAATTTAAATAACTTCCTACTTACGCGGGATGTTATAAATTCTTTTTTAATTTCTGTTCCCGGGGAACAAAAATGGATAGGAAACTTGTTTGGTAAAATCAGTTTATTTTTTTGTTCCCGGATGAACTGATTTGATTTTTGTGGTGGTGAATAGAAAAAAGAATCAAGAAATTTCCGCTTTTTTGTTCCATGGCACAAAATGAGAAACACTTGTCTATCTCAATTACTCTCCACTACCACCATTATCTCGACACGACCACCACTACCATTGTCGTCGTACCACCAATGCCGTTGTCACCACCACCATCACCACCACCATGCCACCACTGCCACCACCATCACTGCCATATTGCTGCAGCCATTGCCGTTACCATCACCACCATGCCAACCACCACCATCATCGCAACCAACTACCACCACCGTTGTCGTAGCCACCGCCACCACCATCGCCGCTGCCACCACCATCACCACAACCATTGTCGTCACCACCACCACCATCGCCACAACTACTGCCACCACCACCGCCACTATTGCTGCAGTCACTGCCGTCACCATCACCATCATGCCACCGCCGCCACCAACTACCACCACCATCATCATAGCCACTACCATCACCACTACCACCACCCCCGCCACCATCGTCGTCGCAGCCACCGCCACCACCACCATCATCGTAGTCACTGTCGTCACCACCACCGTCGTCGCAATCATTGCTGTCTCCAGCACCATTATGTCATTACCACCACCGCTGCTGTCGACACCACCATTGTCGCAGCCACTGCCGTCATCACTACCGCTACGCCACCAACAATCGCCACCGTCATCACAACCACTGCCATCAGGACCACCACCATCGCCACCATTACCACAACCACCACCACCACCAACTACCCCCACTATCATCGCAGCCACTACTGTCTCCACCACCACCATGTCATTACCACCATCACTACCACCGCCACCACCGTCATTATTACCACCACCACGCTGCCACTGCCGCCGCCACCACCACACCATATGGAAAAAAATTATGCTTAACAAGAATTATATTTTATTATATTATTTGTTATGTTATCAAACACAATTCTCATTCTCGGAATCAAAATAGAACATGTTATCAAACACATTTTTTTCTTACAAAATGTTCCAAGACACAGAAATAGAAAAGAATTCTTTCTTTTCAGAAATAGTGCCAAAGAACAGAATGATTGTCATGCACACCCTTAGTCTATTTAAGCCTATTAGACATTTAATAATTAAAATAAGAGGAAGGTTATATTTACAAACTAAATAGTTTATAAATTCTTATAATCAAATCTTAACCTTTGATTTCTATCATTTTAACAGTTATAATTTATTGGAAATTAATAATTAATTAATAAGTGTGATACAATGAGTTATACTCGTTAGATTGACGAAAAGCAACATTAAAATTTATTTATAAAAGTTTGTAAATATAGTCGTCATCTTAAAATAATATTTCTTATTATTCAAAATTATTAAAATAATAATTTTATTTATTTAAAATAAATAATATGATACAGGCGACATGTAGGCTTATAAGTCTTATATGTAAAAAAAAAAACTTATAGCTTATTTTCTAAATAGGATTTTTTAAAAGCACGAGTCTATTTTATTTGACTATATTTAATAAGCTGAGCCTGCTCTAATATAGGCCGGGTTGTAGCCCCAATTAGATTGCATATAGGAGTGCAAATGGGCTAGGCTAGCCTATATTAGGTAAGGCTTGGCCTACTATAAGTAGTAAAATAGAACAGACATAGGCTTTTAAAAATACCTATTTAGAAAATAGACCATAGACTTTTTTGTACATGTCTGGCCTATAAGCATACCGATCGGCCTATATAATATTATTTATTTAAAGTATAATAAATAAAATTATTATTTTAATATATTTTAGTTATTTTTTTAATTGTTGAATATTTAATAGGCTAATAGACCTAGGCCAAGGCTTTTATTTTTTAAATATAGGTTAGAACAGACTTGTAATTTAGGCCCTACGCAGGCTAATAGGTCAGGCCATATTCGATGTTTTTTACACAGGCCTGACCTATTTAAGCCAAAGCCTAACCTAGCCCAGTCCATTTATACCCCTATTTGCATATCCCATTTATACCTCCACAAAATTACATTATTTTGAAAATTAAGAGAATTAACTATGGATGTTTTAAGAATTTTGTTTGTTTTTTTGTTATATAAATTTTAGAAATGAACTTTTGTTAATTTCCTTACTTAGTATTGAGTTAGATATTCTTGTGACGTAAACCCTTAAATATTTTTTATTTTCTTTTTGGTAAACATCCTTAAATATTTTATTATAATAAAGCAATTAAATGTGAGTTTGGATTTCACTCCTTTGTACTCAGAGTCGCACCAGGCTTTAAGCTAAGAGGCCGCCGCCGCCGCCGCGATACGGCCACCACCAAGACTGCAACCGCCTCCACTAGCACCTAGTTCGCGTCGTTGTTCACTCCACCACCAGTTTCAACTTTTCCCCTTGTTGTGAGGGTTCACATGGACAATTCACCTGTGTCTTCTTCGTTGACTGTACCATAGTGGTTAATTAATTACTAATGTTTTTGATAGATAGGCAACGTGATATTTTTTTTTTTCAAATTTAAATTTAGGATAAAAATGGGATTATCTGCGAAGAAATCTAAAAAAATGCGAAACAGTGACAGTGATTCAGATGAATACAATGATATGGAGTACGAGGAGGTAAGTGTTGATGCAAAGTTTTATTATGTTGTATAACCTTAGTGATTTCTTTGTGGACTGTGATTAAGGATTATTTTACTGTAGGTGGAGGATGATTACGTTGATGATGACGGTGAGGAGGAGGAGGAGGAAGAAGAAGAAGAAGAACATGGAGAGGAGGGAACAGATGGGGAAGAAAATAGGGCAATAGAAAATGATGAGATGGAACAGCTTGAGAAAGAGTATAGGGATCTTTATCACCAGGAGCTGTAAGATTCCATTTAACATCTGATATACATTTATCTTGGACATATTTCAGTGAAGTCTTTATTTTTGGTTTAATGTACTTGTTATACTGGTTCTGTTTGTGTTAAGCGTGTAAAATCTAATTTTGTTTATATCTTGTTGTATCAAACATGATACAGATACAACAGTCAGATTGATTGCTGTGTATATCTTTAAAATGTAAATGAAGGTTGGCTCAGATTAACATTTTAGATATGTTTTCACTATATATATTAATCTGTTTATTTGCTGGTAGTCCAATGTAACCTAATGAATCATCTCTTGGAATAACCATTATGTACCTAATCAGTCACGGTCAGCTGATTAGTATTGTTCTTCTTCTTATTATTTTTATTACTGTTATTATTAACTTGTGAAAGGGGGCGAACCGGAGCAGTGGTAAAACTATTCCTTTATGACTGAAAGGTCATAGGTTCGAATCGAGGAAATAGCCTCTTTGCAATTATGCAAGGGTTTCAATTGTGTCTGCTGTTAATATTATATGAATGAACATAGGATTTCCTCCATTCCACACTGATGGACTAGCTTTAAAGTTATTGGGCCTAATAATGTTATTAGCCCAAGAAGCTGTTTGGAAGCCCACCTAAATGGGTGGGTGGTGCATGGAGTTTAGTAATGGGCTTGGATAGTCCAAGCCATTACTAATTAATTTAATTAGTTAAATTAATAATCAAATATTTGAATTTCGAATTTTGAAATTTGAATTTAGAATTTGAATTTCGAAATTCGAATTTTGAATTTGAAATTTGAAATTTGAAATTTGAATTTTAAAATTTGAATTTGAATTTGAATTTTGAAATTCGAATTTTGAATTTGAAATTTGAAATTTTGAATTTTGAATTTTGAATTTGAATGTTTGAACGTTTGAATTCAAGTGTTTGAATTCGAATTTGAATTGGTTTTGAAAAGTTGTTTCATAACAAAAGGATAAGACAGGATCTTATTGGAGCATATTCCTTGGATGAAGAAGCATCTTTGGAGGCTCTCCCTAGGCTGTTTGGTGCGCCACTTTTAAGTGATAAGAGTGTTATCTTATCACTTAAAACAAACCTCCATTCAGATTTGGTGGTTGAGGGAATCAGTGGGTGAGTTGATTCAAATTTTGAATGCAACTGCTTAATGTATTTGGACCCTTTATAGGGCTGAATTATGCGCATGAAAACTATATACTATATAATAGTTTATGAATTTAAATTTAAATTAATTTGAATTTAAATTCATGTGGATAAGATTGGAGGTTGTTGGCAAAGTTTGTTTTGCAACAGCTCCACCTTATCACACTGTTTCATGCACAACTTTCAAAGAAATTTGAAAGTTTGTTTTTCATTTTGAATGAATGAATTCCCTCCTCCTCTCCAAAGGGTGCGCATAAATAAACATGTTCCTCACCTTAGGTTTCATTGGAAAACCAAGCCAACTCTCCTCCTCTATGCACCACTCTGTAGGGTAGCTCAGTACACCTTTCCAAACAGGATACCTAGCCTCCACCCTCACCACTTGTGCGCATAGCAAGCCTCATTGTGGTGTTCATCTGGTGGCTTTCAAGAAAGAGTTCTTGCATCATAGACGAACGGTGGTGTGGATCACCATTAGAGGGTTTGAACCCTTCAAGCCTGACATCTCATCTCCCTGACTGATCAGGCCAAAACAAGGTAACATCATGCTGTCTTAAAGCATGAATCTATGAGTGCATGTATGTTCCGCAGTAAAATTTTTGTTTTACACCTTACATGCATCGGCCTTCAAAGGCCAGTTTACTTTCAAGTGGTATCAGAGCCCGGTTGCTTTACCATCGACGGGTGATGGTACCTTGTTTGTGAAAAGAGTTTTTCACGGTCAAAAATCTTTAAAGAGTTAAAGTTTAAATTCTGCATGTGGATTCTGAATCACAAATCCTTTAAAGTGTTAAAGTTTTTGTTTTTATGAACATGAAAATTTGATTCTGTGTTCATAAAACATTATGCATCATGGTTTAGTTTCTTTTCTTTATGAAAGTTCTAAAAGGAACACCCTTTTTGAAAGGGTAGATTCGGCCATGGAGGGTACTAAGAGTACCTTGAATGATTTCTTATTTTTCTCCATGAATTATGTCATGTTTATATGCATGAAATTTTGTGACAAATTTATCATATAGTTACCTATATGATTCGGCCATGTAGGGATATATGGCTACATGCATGGTTTAATTTTGTTTTCTTTAAGAAAGAATTAACTAAATTTGAATTGAAATTGTTTTTAAATTCGGCAATGAGAAATTTAAGATTATGAATCTTGATGTTATTTTGATGTTTAAATGTTAAATGTCAAAATACATGTGAAAATGTTATGTGATAATATAATGTTTGTGTTTGCAAGTTTTGAACTTTTCAGGTACAAACAGGAAGGGGATGGTCATGGTGCCCGGATTTGAATTTTTTTGAATTTTAAATTTATGTGTAATCGCGCATTTTAATTTACAAGTATATTTGTAATTTAAATTTTGTAATTTTGTTCCTCCAAAGTGTTATGGAATTTCTTTAATTATTTGTAATTAGAGAAATAGGCTAGTGGCGTATAGACGACAAGCGGTCGTTGCTTAAAGAAGCAAAAAGGACAAAAGCGCGAGCACCATGGCTATCTCAATATAAACTGTTTATATGTATGTATGATTAGAACGTCTAGTATGCATAAATTGGGCAAACCGCGTTTTGTATGGTTATTATGTTTGTCCAATAGTGACTAGTGTTTACCGATAGATGTTTGACATAGGTAACGACTAGCATGATAACTTACAATATGCGTTTGATGGGACCTAATTAACCCTAAAATAAAAGGAACCCTTAAAAGGAATAAATAATTAAGCATATGATTATCTCCCACCACCAATGCTACTCAAAACTCTTCTACGTAGTGGTGCTCCACAACTCAGTTGGGACCCACTATTTCGTTGGGCTAGAGTAGTGTTTGAAGTGTAAGACACTTAAGGTGCTGGTTTAATGCTTAACTAAGACATAAGTTGCAGGCACAGCCGGGCTTATGTGCTTAGGGTAATGGTGCTAGGTTGGTTGCATGAGATGCACCACTAAGTGACAAAGAGTTGTCAACCTAATGTTAAGAGAGGGTATGAGATACTGTTGATAAAGATCAACCCTTTATTTAAATTAATCTTGCGGTCTCAGACGGAGGTTAAAATAAATAATCGCACTCTTAATCCCACTAAGGTAAAATCTAAAGTAGATTAACCCTAAGTCAAAAGGAAGGGTCATTGACTTAGATAAAATAGTGGGAGGGGCAAATTATTTCAAGTTTTTAATAATTTGCTTTTAACTACATAACCGTATATTAACTAAAACTATCTTTACATCCTTTTCAGCTTATAGTATGACTAATCCACTGTCACTGCGTTCAATACTCGATACGAATAAACTGACCGGTTCGAATTTTATGGACTGGTATCGGAACCTAAGAATAGTTCTAAGGGCCGAAAAGATTGCCTACGTTTTAGATGCTGTAATACCCGTAGCTCCACAGGAAGGGGAAGAAGGGTTTGCGGAATTGATTTTGTAACCCACCAACAACACTTGGATGACAATGTGATGGCAGTATGCATCATGTTGGCATCCATGTCGCCTGAACTGCAAAAGCAGCATGAGCATATGGATGCTCCCTCTATTATCGTACATCTCAAGGAGTTGTATGATATTAAAGGCAGGCATGAGAGGTATGAGGCCTCAAGAGAACTGTTCTCTTGTAGGATGACTGAGAGCATGTCTGTTGGCAGCCATGTTCTCAAGATGATCGGGCTGATTGAGAAGCTAGGAAACCTAGGCTTCATCATGGATGCCGAGCTAAGTAATGACTTAGTCCTCACCTCACTTCCACCTTCCTTCAGTCAATTCATCATGAATTACAATATGCATGGGATGCAAGTGAGCTTGCCTGAGTTGTTAAGCATGTTAACAACAGCTGAAGTGTCTATCAAGAAGGATAGGACACAGGCTCTTTTGATTGGTGGGCCTAGCAAGGCCAAGGGAAAGGGTAAGGAGCCTGCAAAAGGTGACCCCCTTAAGCCCAAAGGAAAATCCAAGAAGAAGAAGGGCAAGAAGAAGGGTAAGAAGGCACCTAAGGACAAGGGTGATGCTGAGTGCTTCCATTGTGGCAAGAAAGGCCACTGGAAGAGGAATTGTCCAGACTACCTGAACAATGTGAAGGACAAGAAGCATGGTGATGCTTCTGCCTCAGGTATTTTCATGATTGAGATAAATTATTCTTATGCTAATCCATCCTCATGGGTATTGGATACCGGATGTGGTTCTCATATCTGCAATATGTTGCAGGTACTTAGGAGCCCAAGGAGATTGGATAGAAACGAGGTGGATCTCCGCGTTGGTAATGGAGCAAGAGTTGCTGCTCATTCAGTTGGAGATGCTGACCTTATTTTGCCTACGGGCCTTTTATTGCATTTGAATAATTGTCTTTATGTTCCGCAAATTTCTAGAAACATTATTTCAATTTCTTGTTTAGAACAAGATGGATATACTTTCAGTATTAGGAATGGTACTTTTTCTATCATTTTGAATGATATGGTTTACGGTACTGCTTCTTTAATAAATGGATTGTATGTGTTGGAAATGGGAAATGAAGTGCTCAATATAGATGTGAAACGACCTAGGACGGATAATCAATCTTATCTTTGGCACTGTAGACTAGGGCACATAAATGAAACAAGATTGTCTAGGATGCATAGAGATGGATACCTGGACTCCATGGATTTGGAATCCTATGGACAGTGTGAATCTTGTCTAGCTGGGAAAATGATTCAACAAAAGCCCAAAGGGCTTGAGAGTCATAGGGCTAGTGAGTTATTAGAACTCATTCATACTGATGTATGTGGCCCAATGTCTATTGAGGCTAGAGGTGGATATTCTTATTTCATTACCTTTACAGATGACAAATCAAGATTTGGGTATATATACCTAATGAGATATAAATCTGAACCTTTTGAAAAGTTCAAAGAGTTTAGGAATGAGGTGGAGAAACAGCGTGGCAAGATGATTAAGACATTACGATCAGATCGTGGTGGTGAATATTTGAGCCACGAGTTTCAGGGTTATCTGAGAGAAAATGGAATTCTCTCACAATTTACCGCTCCTCACACACCACACCAAAACGGTGTCTCCGAAAGGAGAAACAGGACCTTGTTAGACATGGTTAGGTCTATGATGAGTGAGACTCAACTTCCAAAATCGTTTTGGGGATATGCCTTAGACACAGCGGCATACCTTCTAAATAGGGTACCATCTAAATCTGTTCAGACCATACCATATGAGATATGGAGTGGTAAGAGACCCAACCTGAGTTACCTCAGGGTATGGGGATCGCCAGCTTATGTCAAAGCGTTGACATCAGACAAGCTTAGTGCTAAGAGTACTAAATGTCTATTTGTGGGGTATCCTAAAGGTACTAAGGGATACTACTTCTACTCCATGGAAGAACACAAAGTGTTTGTTTCAAAGAATGCTGAGTTCCTTGAGAAGGATTTGATCTCTCAAGGAGGCAGTGAGAGTAAGATTGATCTTGAAGAAGTGCAAGATCCACAAGAACAGATTGAGGAACCCGAGTCTGCTCCGCAGGCGACGTTCTCCAATGGAGAAGTAAACACACAACTCCGTAGATCTACGAGGGTCATCCATCCACCTGAAAGGTACGGGTTTGTGATTGAGAATCAGCAAACTGTTGAGGATGATGAACCAAGTAACTACGAGGAGGCGGTCAAAGATGTTGACTCCTCAAAATGGCTTGAAGCCATGGAATCTGAAATGGATTCGATGTATCAGAACAAGGTATGGACCTTGGTTCCTAAACCACAAGGAATAATTCCTATTGGTAATAAATGGGTCTTTAAAAGAAAGACTGATGCAGATGGCAACGTTCAGACCTACAAAGCTAGGTTGGTGGCGAAAGGGTATCGTCAAAGACAAGGAGTTGACTATGATGAAACTTTTTCACCAGTTGCCATGATCAAATCTATTAGGATCATGCTTGCAATAACAGCATACCACGACTATGAAATTTGGCAAATGGATGTCAAGACCGCCTTCTTGAATGGGTTCTTGAAGGAGGAAGTGTACATGACACAACCTGAAGGCTTTGAAAACAAAGATCAGGTGCATATGGTATGCAAACTACAAAGGTCAATATATGGGCTAAAGCAAGCATCAAGGAGTTGGAATATACGTTTTGATGAAGTCGTTAAGAGTAACGGTTTTATCAAGAACGAGGATGAACCTTGTGTTTACAGAAAGGTAAGTGGGAGTAATGTCGTCTTCCTAGTGCTTTATGTAGATGACATATTGCTAATAGGAAATGACATCCCCACATTAAAAATAACGAAAGAGTGGCTTTCAGAAAACTTTACCATGAAGGATTTGGGAGAGGCAGCCTTTATACTCGGTATAAAGATCTATAGAGATAGATCCAAGAGGCTGCTGGGTTTATCTCAATCCACGTACGTTGACAAGATGCTAAAGAGGTTTAGCATGGAAGGGTCGAAAAGGGGTTTTCTTCCTGTCAGTCATGGGGTACATCTATCAAGGGCTATGTGTCCTAAGTCACAGCCTGAGAAGGATCGCATGAGTGGAATTCCATACGCTTCGGCTATTGGATCCATCATGTATGCCATGATATGTACGAGACCAGATGTCTCATATGCTTTAAGCATTACGAGCAGATACCAGTCAGACCCTGGAGAGGGTCACTGGACGGCAGTCAAAACCATCCTTAAATACTAAAGAAGAACTAAGGATGCGTTTCTGGTCTGTGGTGGGGTTAATGAGTTAACAGTGAAAGGGTTCACTGATGCCAGCTTTCAGAGTGACAAAGATGACTGCAAGTCACAGTCAGGATTCGTATTCACCTTAAATGGTGGGGCAGTGTCTTGGAAAAGTTCCAAGCAGGAGACAACAGCAGACTCAACGACAGAGGCTGAATACATAGCTGCTTCAGAAGCAGCTAAGGAGGCAGTGTGGATCAAGAAGTTCATAAATGAACTAAGGGTGGTTCCAAGCGTGGATGAGCCCATACAGTTGCTTTGCGACAACACTGGAGCCATCGCGCAGTCAAAGGAACCTAGGTCTCATCAAAGATCTAAACACGTGCTCCGCAGATATCATTTGATTAGAGAAATCATTGATAGGAATGATGTAAAAATGGATTATGTTCCCACAGACGATAACCTGGCCGATTCTCTGACAAAGGCTGTTTCTCAGAGAAAACATGATAGTCATTATGAGGCTTTGGGCATACGACTTAGGTCTGATTGGCTCTAGGCCAAGTGGGAGCTTGTTAGCATATGGGTGTCCTAGAGACAATCTTTTGATTAAATAAAGGACACTAGATGTAGAACTTTATTTGTCACAAATAAATGTAAGCACTATTTATTCAGTTTCATATTGTGTCTCGATATTACTGTTAATATTATATGAATGAACTGGATAAACCCCTTGGAATAGAACAGGTATCTCTTGAGTATCTGTGATGAGATCACGATCATGAGGATTCAAGGATATTGCATGTCTATTCCTAATTATATGTTCCTAGTCTAGAGACACTGAGTTTGGGGATCAGTGATCTCGAGTAAAGACTAGTACGACTTATCTACTTGTATATGGATACAAGGTAAAGACCTCATGAGCTGCAGATATGGAGATATCTTAGCTAAAGTCGTGGGTGGACCTATAAGAGTATAGCTCGCACTGAACAGACCCAATAAGAGACTCTATGAGGAAATCTCACAGATAGTGTCATTAGAGTAATCTCTTTATGTTTGGGTGTGTCTTTCCTTAGACCAGAAGTTATTACCTAGACTGTGTTCTTGAAGGCATGTTTTGATTGTATACCTCGTCTGCCTGAAACATGGAGACTCATAGGTATACTGTTGGGCGTGTCCTTAAAGAGCACAGGGCTAGGGTAATAAGCTGAAGGAATTCGTCAAATCTCTGTGAGCTTGTTGGGCCCAAGCCTAGTTATGTCAGTAGCTAAGTTGGACCTAATGGGTCACACACTAACACCTTGTAGTCATGATGGACTAGCTTTAAAGTTATTGGGCCTAATAATGTTATTAGCCCAAGAAGCTGTTTGGAAGCCCACCTAAATGGGTGGGTGGTGCATGGAGTTTAGTAATGGGCTTGGATAGTCCAAGCCATTACTAATTAATTTAATTAGTTAAATTAATAATCAAATATTTGAATTTCGAATTTTGAAATTTGAATTTAGAATTTAAATTTCGAAATTCGAATTTTGAATTTGAAATTTGAAATTTGAAATTTGAATTTTAAAATTTGAATTTGAATTTGAATTTTGAAATTCGAATTTTGAATTTGAAATTTGAAATTTGAAATTTTGAATTTTGAATTTGAATGTTTGAACGTTTGAATTCAAGTGTTTGAATTCGAATTTGAATTGGTTTTGAAAAGTTGTTTCATAACAAAAGGATAAGACAGGATCTTATTGGAGCATATTCCTTGGATGAAGAAGCATCTTTGGAGGCTCTCCCTAGGCTGTTTGGTGCGCCACTTTTAAGTGATAAGAGTGTTATCTTATCACTTAAAACAAACCTCCATTCAGATTTGGTGGTTGAGGGAATCAGTGGGTAAGTTGATTCAAATTTTGAATGCAACTGCTCAATGTATTTGGACCCTTTATAGGGCTGAATTATGCGCATGAAAACTATATACTATATGATAGTTTATGAATTTAAGTTTAAATTAATTTGAATTTAAATTCATGTGGATAAGATTGGAGGTTGTTGGCAAAGTTTGTTTTGCAACAGCTCCACCTTATCACACTGTTTCATGCACAACTTTCAATGAAATTTGAAAGTTTATTTTTCATTTTGAATGAATGAATTCCCTCTTCCTCTCTTAAGGGTGCGCATAAATAGACATGTTCCTCACCTTAGGTTTCAGTGAAAAACCTAGCCAACTCTCCTCCATCTATGCACCATTCTGTAGGGTAGCTCAGTACACCTTTCCAAAACTTGCTAGTCGGGTTTAACGGGGAGTGATTTTTATTTTATTTTATTGTTAACTTGTGCTCTTTTCCTGTAGCACTGCCTTTTAAGACTGAGAGTTGTCACGAATTTTCATAATGTGCATTGCAAAATATCTGCAAGCTATTGCTTTTCCAGATACATTAATGTGGAATATTATGCTGCTTGGATGCTAAGCTATATATTAATGTTGGAATTCTAGTCAGCTATCAACCTGATAGTTCATATGAGTCATCCTGCTAAATGTTATAGTTAGTTTTTTCTATGAAGGACCTGAGATATGGTGAACCAATTATATTTTTTCCCTTTCGTAATCTATAAGATTGTGTCGATTGTGAAACATGACAAATTTAACTTCCTACCTTCAGAGATACTTTGAAGAACTTGAAGCATCATAAAGATGAAGATCTCCTTAAAGGGCAAGCTGTAAAAAGCCAGAAGGTGTGGTGTTATTATTTGACTTGTGTCCTGACCAATGCTTTATGTTTCATTGAGGTGTAGGCTTTTTTTCCATTTATTTAATCTTCTGTTTCCCCATTTTCTTTTTATTATAGTAAGTGAAAAATGTTTATTAGTTCTTAATTCGAATATTGATGTTGTCATTTGTAGTTGTCACCTTTACTTCTGTATCATCTAGTGACATCTTTTTTGAATTCGTAATAACATAACTGAATTTCTTTTCACCTGAAGGCCCTCTGGTACAAAATTCTTGAGCTTAGGTTCTTAATTCAGAAGCCATTCTCAAATTCAAATAGGTTACCCCAGGTCTTTTTCTACCCATATTTGGATTTAATGTGATTTGCTACTTTGTCATATCTTAATGTCATGCCCAAGCATGGTAATTGTCTGCAGGAACCAATCAGGTCTTCATTCTGTGAATTAGATGAGACAGTTAGAGAATCATATTCAGATCTGATGTCTTCTTCCAAGGAAACTTTAGATTCTATATTGGAAATACAAGAGGTGCGATTTTTGCCTGGAAATTTAAATCAAAAAGAAAAGAATGAAAATTATTTTTCATGTTTGTTTCATAACTATGTTTTGGTGGACAAGGCTTGTTTGTTGTTATGCTGTTTCAATTCTATATTTCTCTATGTCTTGTCATATGAAAACTATAAAGTTGTTACATTGTTACATTTGCAATATTATGTTTGACCTCCTGCAATTTCATTAGTTACTGTTTTCTTTCCCTGTTCCAGGCTCTGTTTGCAAATAATCCGTTGATTACCCAATCCACAAATGGTAACTTAATTCTTTGTTTTTCTTATCCCCCTTTCTAGTTTCTTCTATGATTTCTCTGTCTTGTTTCATTTTCTGCTCTGTCCACACCTTGTTTACTTTGATGCTTGTGACATATCTTTGGAGTTACTATTGGGGGTTACATATAATAGAGCATTCACTGTAAGAAATAGCGATACTAGCATCATAGTTGAATCAGGAATATGGATTTTGTTCAAGGGATTTATCTTGTTTTCCCCATTTTAGATCTATCTGTTATATGGAATTTGCTTCGCTTCGCTTCTATTTTAGTATTATGTAGTTGAAACATATAGCAACTTATCCATTTGGAAGACTTTCATGAGTTGTCACCAAGTTTTTTGTTGGTTATAGGCCTATCATATTCTTTAACCAGCTTGGTTATTGAAGTCAGGTGCTAAAACATCTATCTAGCATGGAATAGACATCTAGCTGAAAATGGTTGCAAGAACTGAGAGAAGGAAAAGTTAGGAGTAGGACATGATTCTGCCAGAAGTTGAAAATCATAAAAGTTTTTGTTAGGGAAGAAATGTATGGGTGGAAGAGGTATCTGAATATGATAACTATGCTTGTGATAGGAATCAACAAGGAATTAAGGGAAAGTAGGAAATAACAGTGAAATTGATATTTCTAAGCACTGGTTCAACGAGAATCCAGTGGAGTTACAATATCCATTGAGGCTAAATAGCCATTATAAGAAACTACAGATTACTGGAAAATAAAACAGAACAGAAAATTAAAGAACTGAAAAGAAAAGATTAACCCATAGCAATTAGAGAGGCTACTGGTCTCTCCTAAATTCCAATCCCAAGCCCAAGATTTCCGAAGCTCCATCTAGCCTCACACCTTCCCTATTTAACCACCCTCACCTCACTTCCCATGCCACCCATTCTGTTAGAGTTAGTTACGTTTGGTTGCATCTGATTAGCTGAGTCAGCAGAATGATTATTCCCCTATAATGTTTCCTCACATGAACCCTTAAAGCTGGGATCATATCAACTTGGGTGGTTAAAGTTGTTAGAACTAGATAATTAGTTTAAATAACAGGAGAGGGTCGAAGAGGGAGATTCAGATTTGCTGGTTTGGAAAAACAGAGCAGTAGCTCAGTTGTAAGGGAAAAATCTTGGAGGACATTTCTTTCCTTTGTTCTTTGTGATTTGGTAAATCAATACAGAAGGATTCTTTCTCTTTTCTTTGTTTCTCAGTTCTTTCTTTCTGAAAACTCACTCTGCTTGGAGATTCCTAACAGACTATCTGGTTAATCTATACTATGTGCTTCATTACATTTATAGGAAGCAAATTCCTCCATTTGGTGTACTATTTTTCCATTTTTAGCTATTTTGTTTTATTATGAAAAGAGGTAGAGAAATGTCAAGCCTAACAAGAAGAGTCTACCACTTACTCTTTTCTAGTTTTAAGAACTTTATTTAATTGTTTTTAATTATATTGCAGTTTTAAGTCAGTTTCATTCAGTTTTTTTTTTCTTCTTCTTTTGGTGTTAATAGTTTTTAAATTTAACAATAAAAAATTATCATGCCATCATGTAATCAAATAAAATTAAGTTTTATCTTTATGCCGACATTTGGTACCTATTCTAGTATAATTTATGCAGGTACACTTGAGAATGTATGTATATTGTTAGGGTAAGGTTGCGTACAATTGACCCTCATCTCTACTCTCGCAATGAGGTTTGCCCTTTATGTATATATATATATATATATATATATATTAGTCACTGTAGCAGAAATAAGGATGTTAAGGTGGATGTGTGGTTATACGAGGATGGATAAGATAAGAAATGAAGATATTCGAAGAAAGGTAGAAATAGTACGATAGCGGAAAAGATGAGGGAACATAGATTGAGGTGGTTTGGGCACGTAATGAGACAGCCACTGGAAAAATTTGTCACCAAGAGCTCGACACAGAGAGAGGTAGAGGTAGACCGAAACTTACCTGGGGAAAGGTAGTTAAACAAGACTTAATGGAGTGGGATATAGATTGGCGGACGGTGTGTCTTAGGGCGAAATGGAGTAAAGCTAAAAGCAGGGTGGAAGGTTAAACCCGTTGTTATTCCTATATTCCAGATGGTCCCTTTTTAGTCATTTTCCTCTTCAATCCCCCCTCTCTCTTTCCCCCTTCTTGTCTTTTATCTTATTCCCCGTTCCCCAATTTTTTTTTTTTTTTGTATCTATTTATTTTATTTTAGTTTATTTTTATTTTTATTTTTATCTTATTTTATTATTTATTTATTTTATTTTATTTTTTATTTTTTTAATCTCCTCTTATTTATAATTGGATTCATCTACCATCGACCCCAATTAACTTGGGTTATATGTGCTATTGATGTTGATATTAGTTACTGTAGTTTTGCAAAATTATTGGAAATTTAATTACATTGTTGAGGAGTGGAGAACTGGCATAGTGTTCTTTATGTTAGTTTACTGCCTGAACTACAGATAGTGGTGTGAACAGCAGGCTCAATAATGCTATAGAGGGATGGTCACTATACTGAAAGATTAAGTATACAAGATAATTAATTTTAGGGAAAAATATTTATCCTTTTAAATGACACAACTTATATCCTTTCACTCTCACAAAGAGGTGGGAGTGGGACCCACACCTTTATTTTTTTTGTCAACTCTCTCTCCTACTTTATCTATCTCTTTCTCTCTCTTAAAATGACACAACTTTACATCCTTTAAAATGACACACACTACTTTACACTTAATTTTATACTACACAATTTTATGTAAGATAATTTATTTATTTATCTTCCTCTCTAATTCACTTTTTCCTTCTTATTTGTTTTTAGATATTTTTTTCTCTTATACATTTTTATTTTATTTTATTGTAATTTTTTCTTTTTCTTTTTCCTCTTTACCTTCAATCTTTTTTTTCCCTTCCCCTCCAAACCCTGTTAAAGGTTCAGAAAGGTCATCAAAAGATTTAGAAGCTTCTAAGCATTTGGAAGGCAATCTTGATCAAGAGTGGTCACAGATTTCTCAGATGCACAAGAGGTAATTTTTTATAATCTTCTCATTGCACTGTCACTCTGCTAGTCATTCATTTTCTCCAGGTGCTGCAGCGTTGAGATTTCTAGCTTTTGTTTCATGAGCCCCTTCTCTGCATCAATTATTCTTGAATCTTCTCATATCATGCATTTTTTGTAATTTATATGCATTTCTATCTTCAAGATATTCTGCCCCTCATCTTTATGCATGGCTGATGCTATTCATGATTGTATCTTGTAGTATAGCATCTTTCAGAGACAAGTCAATCAACAAATGGCAGAGGATGACACAAGTGACAACCGGTGCTGCTGCCATTAAAGGCAAATTGCATGCTTTTAATCAGGTTAGGTTCTTTAAATGGACTGGGATTCCTACTATGTGGTAGGCAGGTTCTTTTACTCCTAATTTTTTGTCCCGCAACAGGATATTAGTAATCAAGTTGCTGCTTATATGAGGGATCCAAGTAGAATGATCAAGCAGATGCAACTGAGAAGATCAGCTATTAATACGTTTGGAGCTGTAAGTGTCAGTATCTTAATCTTTGTTGTTTAAAAGCATGTTGCAGATTCCATAGTATGCTGAAGCAGCCATAAAAAGTATGCTAACTTAAGTAAAAGGCTGATTTATTTACCTTTGTCATTGACACTTGGCACATGTCTCCAGGTTCCTGACGTTAATGATAACTCTAAAGAAGTGGTAAGTCTTATAAATTAATAATTTTTATGTGTTGCTTTGTTATCACTTATGTGCTTGGTGATTAATGGGCTAGGATTAGTGGGCCCAAGTTAGCAATGCAAAATTAGTTAGTTAGCTAGTTTGTTAGAGAAATTAGTCTAGAATATTCCTAAATAATAGGATATAAGGAGGGGGTGTGGGAGTGGGAGGAATTATTCATGTATTCAGAATATTGGAGTGGAGTCTTGGAAAGGATCTCTTGGGATCTCTTTGGCCTAGGTATTTGGCTTTAGAGTGAGTGAGGTCTTTTGGTGTTTAATTTCTGCATTTTATCTTGAATTAGTGTTTGTAATTTCTTGATTTAGTAAATACATTGTTATAATTTTCTGGGTTCCATCAATTGGTATCAGAGCATCTTCGATCCCGGAGGTGCTTTCTGGTCCAGGTTCAAAAAAAAAAAAAAGAATCGATCAACAGATCCAGATCTATACAATGATTCCAGAATTTTACGGAGACGAAGATGAAATGAAAGCTTGGGGATGGTTGCTCGGGCTTGAACAACATTTTCAAGCAAACCAAATTCCAGAAGCTGATATGTTGAAAGAGACAGTGAAGGGGTTGAGAGGTTGTGCTCTCAGCTGGTACAAATGTTGGAGTGTGCTCAGTCCCAATATAAATTGGCGGAGCTTTGATAGAGCGTTTATAGGAAGGTATATACCGGAGATCTTCATAGTAGATGAAGTTGAAGTATCGAAAAATTCAGAAAAAAAATTGGAGAAGAAAAAGAAGAGCAAGAAAAGAAAGCAGAAAAAAAAGAAGAAAAAAAGGAAGAAGAAACAGAAAAAGAAGAAAAAGAAAAAAGAAATAAAAGTGCAGAGGAAGAAGATGATGCAGCAAAGGCAGTAGAAAAAGAAACAAAAATCAGCAAAGAGACTATGACAGCGCTACAAAAAAAAGAGCTACAGAAAAAAGAGACGGACAAAATCGAAAAAAAAGGAATCAAAAAAAAAAGATTGAGCATAAAGAAGAAAGATATGAAGAAAAGAAAATCAGCAAAGCAGAAGACAAAAAAGAAGAAGAAGAAGCAAGAACAGTGGTTGAAGAAAAAAAACAAGAAGGCTGTGATTCAAATTCTGACCCAAAGATGGAGGAAATTGAGGGAGACGAAAAAGGTAGCGATGAAGATCAGGTTATTAAGCTATCGAACGCGGATCTCCACAAAAAAAAGAAAGAGTCGTTCAGCCATGGCAGGCAGCAGTTCAGCCATGGCAGGCAGCAGTCACAAATAAAGACGACGCAGAGCGTAGAAGAAGGAGAAAGGTTTGGAGGGGGTCAGATCTGTTCTAGGTCAATTGGAGGTGGGGTGGGGCACCATTCATGCCCAGCTTTGGCCCATCAATACAACATATGGACTAGGCCCAATGCTTCCAGCAATAAGTTGCGAATGGGTGGGGAACTAATCAAAGGGGGCCCAATTCGGTGGGAGCCCAAATTCAGGCTAATGAAAGGAATGGGTCCAATTCAGCAAAGAATAACAGGGGAGTTGGGCCTTACTTATGGCCCAATAAAATAAACCCTTCCAACTCAATAAGAAGAAACATAGGAGTTAGGCTTCTGTGGTCCAACAAACTAAACCCTACACACAAGCAGATTTTGAATAAAGGAGGTGAGAGGCAGGGGTTCACACATGGCATCTGGGTAGGCAACCTTGCAGACGGTGATGACCATGGCGCGAGCTGCAGGCGGCCGTCGTCGGAGGAGATGGTGGATCGCCGGAAACAGAATTTTGCTGCAAATACATTGGCCCAAAATGGTGTCCTTAAATATCTGAATTCAAAGTTTCTTCAGTTTGTATCAAAGAGGACCCGTGGTGAGTCGATTATTGATTACAATCAAGTTAAAGAGACTACATTATCTGCATCTAGTGAGTGGGCAGCAGAATACCAGCAGCAATATATTAATGGACTTGATCAGTGGGTGGAGTTTACAACTAAAGGACAGGAGCATATATGGGTGGATGAACAGTGGGTTAATCAATTATTCTCAAAGTTTCATGTTAATGAATGGGATCTCGGTGGAAGGGTTTCTCAAATAATGGAATTGAAAATGCCACAGTGTTCAAAATGCTTCACACAGTGGGACCCAGGTGGATGTTCAATTATTTCCCCTATCATCTTCTTCACCTTGAGGACAAGGTGAATTTTGAAGGGGGAGTATTAATGGGCTAGGATTAGTGGGCCCAAGTTAGCAATGCAAAATTAGTTAGTTAGCTAGTTTGTTAGAGAAATTAGTCTAGAATATTCCTAAATAATAGGATATAAGGAGGGGGTGTGGGAGTGGGAGGAATTATTCATGTATTCAGAATATTGGAGTGGAGTCTTGGAAAGGATCTCTTGGGATCTCTTTGGCCTAGGTATTTGGCTTTAGAGTGAGTGAGGTCTTTTGGTGTTTAATTTCTGCATTTTATCTTGAATTAGTGTTTGTAATTTCTTGATTTAGTAAATACATTGTTATAATTTTCTGGGTTCCATCAATTAATTGATGGAACCTAATATTATTAATAAGAAATTGCAGAAAATATAAGTGGAGACAAGCTCCTTACAAAGATAAATTGCAGAAAAATAAACCAAGAAAGCCTCAACTCCCCCTCAAACCAAATACCTAGGCTCAAGAGTTCCCTAGAGGTTTTCCATTTCCCCACTAACCACTTCTGAATACATGCATAATGAAAATATCACCCTAAACTTCTATTTATACTAATTCTAAAATACTAATGGGCTTGGATTATTTATTATAGGCCCATCAATACTCCCCCTTCAAAATTCACCTTGTCCTCAAGGTGAAGAAAGAGGATAGGTAATGTGAGAAAATATCCACCCGGATCCCATTGTTTGAAGAACAATGATCCCGTTATGCTTGACATTGAGAAATTGTGGGATCCCATTGCTCCCTTGCCTCCCTTTTGCACAGGTAAGCTATTCCTAACAACATATCTGGAACAGAAATAGGGTGTATCCCCATATTCCATGTGCCCTGTTTTTACCCCTTTTTGCTGGCCTATTCCAGAAAAATATTTTGGGCCACAATCACCATTTTTGAAGCCCAAAGATATCTGGTCATATAGCCCCATTGCGAACCCCATTGGGTCTGACCCAAATGACCCACTCCAACTAACTATTGCATTGGTTGAGTGGTTTAGAATTGCAATTGGACCCTTTGAAGAGTTATTGACGGTGGGGTGATGGTTTTCTTCTACAGGATCAGTGTTTGTTGGTTTCCACAGCGTCATTTCAGCAGCTTCCACCATGAAAGAATCTGCTTGGGTCTTCGTCACTCCCAGCTCAGCCCCTATCTGAGTAGCCAATAAATCATTCAAAGTCCCTATGTGGGTAAGAACCACAACCCTTCTCCCTTTAATCACTCCCCACAGTTTTAATGACCCATTGGGGGTGAAGCCAACAATACCATGGATGCTTAGTTGGAGCATCAATCCTGCCTCAGTTCTGTTCCCGTTAGGCATAACCAGCTCTCCTTCCTCGACGTTTCCCGCGCCTGCCATTACAACATGTAGATGTGCTTGCTGGTACACATGGTTCGGTGAATAGGGGCCATCCCACCCTAAACACAAGTTTCGGAGATGCTTTCCGTTCACCCCTTCAGGCAACAACCGACGAAACCGCCCACGCCCTCCGTTGCTGTCGTTAGGGTTGCGTCCATTAGCGCTTGTGTTCCCCTCACTCGCAGCAGCTTGGTCGAAGCGTTGATTGCTGGAGGAACCCATTTCCTTAGCGTGGGACAAAGTGTTTTGATTTTGGTTATTTGGGCCCTGCAAACCCAGCCCAATTCGCAACTCATTCTGCTGGGTATTGGACTGCCCTTTATTGTTGTAATATGGGCCATTTGCACTTGCAAGCCCATTACCCAATCGCCCAGAAACAGATCCCACGCGTCCGCAAACCTCTTCTTCTTCCTCCGTTTCTTTCTCTTCGTCTTCAGCCTCTGTGTCTTCTTTTTCCTCAGCTGCTTCTTCTTCATCTTTGATCGCTGTTCTTCCTTCTTTGTTGCTGATCTCTTCATCATCTTCTTCTTCGCGGAACTCGTCTTCGTTTCCTCTTTCCTCTTTCTCGGTTTCTTTGGATCTGTCCTCTCCGTCATACGTGGCTTCTTTTTTTGAAATTCGATCTGCTCTTTCTTCGTTTGTATTTTCTTCCTTTTCTGCAAAATCAACATCTTCTATTTTTGGATTTGTTTTGTCTTCTATGTCTCCTGTTTCTACGCCATCTACCAATATAATTTCCGGTAAATATTTCTCTATGAACGCCTTCTCAAACTTCTTCAAGTTTGCGGTGAGATTCAACCACTTCCAACCTTGATACCAGTTGTACGCACTCCCTCTTAGCCCTCTCACCGTTTCCCTATATTTTTTATCTTCATTGATTCCTTCGATCTGGAAATACTGTTCCAAATCGATCAGCCATCCCCAAGCATCATCTCCTTCTCCATAAAATGATGGAACAACAGTAAATCTGTATTTCATTTTTTTTTTTTCAGATCTGAATCAGATCTTCGATTTTTTTTTTGTTCAGATCTGTGGATCAAAGAGCACTCCCAGGATTGTAGTGCTTTGATACCAATTGATGGAACCTAATATTATTAATAAGAAATTGCAGAAAATATAAGTGGAGACAAGCTCCTTACAAAGATAAATTGCAGAAAAATAAACCAAGAAAGCCTCAACTCCCCCTCAAATCAAATACCTAGGCTCAAGAGTTCCCTAGAGGTTTCCCATTTCCCCACTAACCACTTCTGAATACATGCATAATGAAAATATCACCCTAAACTTCTATTTATACTAATTCTAAAATACTAATGGGCTTGGATTATTTATTATAGGCCCATCAGTGATCAACTAATAGCTTTCTATGAGGTGGTAGCATGTTGCTTAGCCTTAGGTCTTGAATGGTTCCCCTTTCAATATTTTCACATTATTTTATGATAACCAGTGGTAAAAATTGTGTAGTTGCCAGAAATTAGACCATTTCATAAGGAATTGTTTGTGATATATTATTACGGTAAAGGCAAGTGAGAGGTTTGGTAAGGTGTATGAAAGGAAGAGACATAGGGGGTCAGCTCCACTTGTAATTATTGACCTAGCAGGAGTTAATTAGAAGTCAGTTAGGACACACGTGGCTACTGATACTCAGAGGGACTTTATGTTGAGACATATTGGATCATTTTTGGAACCTGGACCTGGGAGAGAATTAGGGCCTCTCAATTTGCTTCGACCTTGTTTTTGTCTCAATCTTTTCTCTTACCGGTCTGTTAGGATGCCTCAACTGCATACATTACTGTACTTCTACTTGACACCTATCGTTAATGAGAAACGGCTTGGCTGGTCGTGACCTTTGCTTGAATTCTCAAATAATTTTTCCCTTTCTTTTAGTTAGATAAGTATATAAACCATTGATGGGTCTTTACGTAACAGTTTAAGCTTTTGGGTTGAGTTGGTTCTTTACATGATATCAGAATCTTGTGTCCCGGATCTAATCTCACCGCCCCCAGCGTTTAATTAATAATTAATTCAGTATTGTGGAGTATCTTAACACAGGTAGGTGGGCCTATGCATTATCTACTCTTCAAACCCAGTGGGCTCTTGTGTGAAGGGGCGTGTTAAAGATATATAAAACCATTAATGTAGCTTCACTCAACAGCTTAAGCTTTTGCGTTGAATTGGTTCTTTATATGGTATCAGAGCCTAGATTAATTGCCTATGAAGAAGTGTCGTTCAAAAATGTCCGCACTCAATGGCAGGATTCCTAGATTTCTACCACTGCAACCAATTCAACGCCTTGCCCTCCGTACAAATCGAAGCTGCCTCGATTTGTTTTTTCGGTGGAATTTGGTTACTCCGGAAATACCTTTCTGCATGATAAATCTAGCCATAGGGGTCTTCTCTCGCAAAATAAGGAACCTCCAACGCCTGATGCGATCTTTATCTCTTGCAACTCCTCTGTTACGTCCTCCCCGGTCCTCATTCTCATTGTTACGATTACGATCATCGTTCTCCGAATTGTTATCGCGCTGGTCCACTCTATCCAGGTATGCCAACACGGTTTCCCTAAGTTGTCTCATGGATTCTGTCTTTTCATCCATTCTCCCTTCCAAGTGCATTGTCCTCCGTTCCACCAATTCAACTCTTCCTTCCATCCTTGTTTGAACCATAAAACGCTCCAAGAATCTGAAGCTTTGATACCAAATTGATAAAACCTCAATTTGATATATATTGAAATCAGATGCAGTTCAACAGACAATAACAATAGTAAGACAAATTCCTACCAACAACTACGAGACACTTTAACAATGGCTGACATAGCCTTGAACGAAAATTAAATCAAAACCTAAATGAAACATAAACCAAGGGACTCCACAATACCCTCCCTCCCTAATTCACCACTGAATTGTATTAATTTCTTCATTCTACCCTTCCTCTCACAGACTGCCTAGCTTATATTCCCACTCACAATAGCTACACCTTCTTTCTCTCTTCTAACAACATCCTCGCTACACACACCTTAATCCGTTATAACTAACTTGGGTGGTACATTCACCCTTGTATCAGCTTGTTCATCTGTTGTATCAGTTATTAGACCCTCAACATTTGCATCCGTCCCTCCATCAGCTATTGGACTCTCTGCATTAACTACTGGACGCATCTGCATAGGCCCAACATATGCATCCTGCATGTCTGCCTTAGGCCCATTTTGCCCACTCTTCCCCTTCCTACTATAAACCTTTTTTAGCTTCTCACTAATCTACCAACTTTTTTGATAGTGTCCAACTCAGATCTTAACTGACGCGTCTTAGACCGCATCATACCATGAAAGGTTTGTGGATTTGATCCAAGCTTCCTATGCATGTCGAACTCCAAGGATTTTGATAGTGTTAGAATATTTGTTATATATTAGATAGTCCCACATCGTATATAATTGTTCAGTATATATTAGATAGTCCCACATCGGGTAAACTTAGTTCATTAGGTTTTACGAGTCTCTATATATAGAGAGCTCTTGTATTATAATCATTCATTCAATATATTTCACATATTCTTTACATTTAACTTGGTACCAGAGCTGTTCTTTTGTTCTGGGAACCCTAGCTTCTGCCTAGAAATCCCGTTTCGCTTTCAAACCTAAGCCCACTGCTTTGGAAGTCATCTTTTCTTTGCCGTGCGTCTTTCCGGCAAGCCATCAAGGACTGTAAGTCCCCTCCAAGCACCTTCTGCACGCGTCCACACCTCCAACGGTCACCAGAACCACCGTCAGCCAATGTTCAGGCCGCCAGAGCACTTTTCCGGCGAGTTTTCAGTCTGGACACCACGCGATCAACACCCTCTCCTTCCGGCGACCAGTTCTGCGGCGGTCCGGCCATCATCGGAGTTGGCACGCGCTCTCACGCGCCGCCTGTTTCCTCTGCGCGTGGGCTTCACGCGCGACCTTCTGCCGACGCGTGAGCACTGTTCCGGCGACTTTTTTCCGACCAATCTTGGACAGAGAAGCACGTCTCATCCTCCTCTTCCTGGATCTATGGTTGTTTCTTTGTGGGTCTAATTTTTGGTGCGCACCGCTTCTTGATTGGTGATCAGGTTCGTTTCTATTTATTCGGTTTATATCTTTGTGATTTTGTCCTATGGCAACGAACTCTTCTGTTTATTCAGAGGTCAATTCTCCATCTCCTCCTATGAAAAATTCTCCCAATATCATCTCTACCAATGTGGGGTCCATTACCTCTTCAAAATTGAAGCGATCTGTTAATTACAAAAATTGGGCCACCTCTGTTCGAGTTTGGTTCTTTGGACAAGGATATGGGAACCATCTCACAACTAAGTCTACTGATGTCCCTAAAGAGGACAAATCTGATTGGGAGAAGATTGACAACCAACTTCTGAGTATCCTTTGGCAATCTATTGATCCTGTCGTCTTGGATATCTTTTATTCATTTCAAACTTGCACTGAAGTATGGGAGGAAGCAAAGAACCTCTACACTAATGATGTTCAACAACTTGGTCATTATGAGGAACGCTGCTACACAAAGTATCCTCATTGGCGACCTTCTTTTGCTGCTAATATAGTTCAATCAGATACTGCTTCAAATGGTACAGTCTCTCTATCCTCTGAAGACTATGCAGCATTCCAGAACCTTCTCAGGAAAGTCTCTCCTCAATCTCAGACTTCAGAAACTGGTAATCCTGTTGCTTGTGTTTCTCATTCTACATCACTTGGTCCTTGGATATTTGACTCGGTGATACTGATCACCTCTGTGGTAATAAGGAACTCTTTTCATCTCTTACTTATTCTGATAAATTATCGTCCTTTACTCTTGCTGATGGAACTAAGGCTCCCGTTCATGGGATTGGACAAATCTGTCCAACCTCCTCATTGACCTTAACATCTGTCTATTACATTCCTCACATCCCTTATAATTTAATATTTGTTAGTAAATTGATCAGGTCTCTTAACTGTATCGTCAGCTTCTCAAATCATTTTGTTTCTGTGCAGGACCCGGGTACGGGGAAGAAGATTGGATTGGGCCGTGAGTCACGGGGTCTGTTCTAACTGGTTGTGCCGAGACCTTCAGTTGCTTGTTCTATCACAGATTCTCCACAACTCATCCACAGTCGTCTTGGGCATCCTAGTCTTTCAAAATTACAAAAGATGGTTCCTCTTTTATCTGGTCTTCAGACTTTAGATTGTCAGTCATGTCAGCAAGGAAAGCACATACGCTCTTCCTTTGCTAATCGAGTCAATAAACGAGCTGATGCTCCTTTTTCTATTATTCATTCAGATATTTGGGGTCCTAGTCGTAGTATGTCTGTTTTAGGATTTCGGTATTTCGTTACTTTTATTGATGATTTTTCCCATTGTACTTGGATTTATTTAATGAAAAACCGTTCTGAGTTATTTTCTATTTATCAAAAGTTCTCTGCTGAAATCCATACTCAATTTGGTGCTTCTATTCGTATTTTACGAAGTGATAATGCTAAGGAATATGTTTCTGTTGACTTTTCTAATTTCTTAGCCACAAAGGGTACTTTACACCAAACCACTTGTCCTCACACTCCACAACAAAATGGAGTAGCTGAACGAAAGAATAGACATCTCATTGAGATTGCAAGAACTCTTCTTATCCACATGCATGTTCCTCTTCACTTCTGGGCCGATGCAGTACTTGCTTCCTGCTTTCTCATCAACCGCACGCCTTCATCTGTGCTTAATAATGACATTCCTTATACCTTATTGTTTCCAGATGTTCCTCTCTATCCTCTATCCCCACATGTCTTTGGTTGTACCTGTTTTGTTCATGATTTTACTCCTGGTAAAGACAAGTTAACATCCAAAGCTTTTAAATGCATTTTTCTTGGTTATTCTCGTCTTCAAAAGGGGTATCGTTGTTACTCTCCTGATCTCAAGCGTTACTTAGTTTCCCCTGATGTCACCTTTCTTGATCAACAACCCTTTAATTCTAACCCGTCTTCATTGTCACAAGTTGATCATGTTCTTCTTGTTCCCTTTCTAGACTTGTCTTTGCCAGCTGCAGGTACTTCTATTCCAGATAAACAACATATTGCTTCACTACCTGAGGAACGTCCACTTCTCACTTATCAACGTCGTAAGACTGTGCCTCCTGTTAACTCAATCCCTGCTGACTCATTGCCCCCTGCAGTTGATTCTTCCCCTCTGGATTCTTCACCAGAGGCTCTTCCTATTGCTCAAAGAAAAGGTACACGTACTACTCGTAATCCTTATCCTCTTTATACCTTTTTGAGCTATGACTGTCTTTCTCCTCTTCATTTCACCTTTGTTTCTAGTCTTTCTTCTATTTCTATTCCTAAAACCACAGGTGAAGCACTTTCTCATCCAGGGTGGCGCCAAGCGATGCTAGATGAGATGACCGCACTTCATACCAATGGCACTTGGGACCTTGTTTCTGCTCCCCCAGAGAAGTCTATAGTGGGTTGTCGCTGGGTTTTTACTGTGAAAGTTGGACATGATGACCATATTGATCGTCTGAAGGCACGTTTAGTTGCAAAAGGTTTTACTCAAATCTTTGGTATTGATTATAGCGACACATTCTCTCCTGTTGCTAAGATGGCATCGGTTCGCTTATTTCTTGCCCTTGCTGCTATTCGTCACTGGCCACTCCTACAACTTGACATCAAAAATGCTTTTCTTCATGGTGATTTACAAGAAGAAGTTTACATGGAGCAACCACCTGGTTTTGTTGCTCAGGGGGAGTCTGGGAAGGTGTGTCGTCTTCGCAAATCTTTATATGGTCTCAAACAGTCTCCTCGGGCATGGTTCAGTCATTTCAGTTCTGCTATTCAGACGTTTGGCTTAATCCGGAGTAGAGCTGACCATTCTGTATTTTATAGGATCACATCTCCTAACAAATGCATCTATTTGTTAGTCTATGTTGATGACATCATTCTCACCGGAAGTGATCAAGAAGGAGTTCATAGGTTAAAACAGCATTTATTTAGTCAATTTCAAACAAAAGATCTTGGGAAGCTGCGTTACTTCTTGGGAATTGAGGTGGTGCAATCTAGAAAGGGCATTTCTATCTGTCAAAAGAAATATGCCTTGGATATCCTAGAAGAGACTGGAATGTTGGGATGTAAACCAGTTGATACACCGATGGATCCCAATGTCAAGTTGTTGCCCGGACAGGGGGAGCCATTATCTGATCCTGGACGTTATCGAAGGTTGATTGGGAAGCTCAATTATCTCACTGTAACCAGACCGGACATTTCTTTTGTTGTTAGTGTCGCTAGTCAGTTTCTTGATTCTCCATGTGATTCTCATTGGGAGGCTGCTGTTAGAATTCTTCATGACATCAAAGGAGCACCAGGGAAAAGTTTATTATATTCAGATCAGGGAAATACAGAAATTTGTGGTTATTCAGATGCTGATTGGGCAGGATCACCCTCGGATAGGCGCTCTACGTCAAGCTATTGTGTTTTCTTTGGAGGAAACCTGATTTCTTGGAAAAGTAAGAAACAAACTGTTGTTGCCCGATCTAGTGCAGAGGCTGAATATCGTGCAATGAGAGTTGCCACTTGTGAGCTAACTGGTTGAAGCAGTTAATTCGGGAGCTCCATCTTTGTGAACAGAAACAACCCCTGACTCTCATCTGTGACAATCAAGCTGCACTACCTATATCCTCTAATCCGGTATTTCATGAGAGAACCAAACATATAGAGATCGATTGTCACTTCATTCGAGAAAAGATTCAGTCAGGAGAAATCAAAACGACATTTGTCAACTCCAGTAATCAACTCGCGGATGTCTTCACTAAAGCTCTTAGGGGACCTCGGGTTGAATATATTTGTGGCAAGCTGGGTGCTTACAATATATATGCTCCAGCTTGAGGGGAAGTGTTAGAATATTTGTTATATATTAGATAGTCCCACATCGTATATAATTTGTTCAGTATATATTAGATAGTCCCACATCGGGTAAACTTAGCTCATTAGGTTTTACGAGTCTCTATATATAGAGAGCTCTTGTATTGTAATCATTCATTCAATATATTTCACATATTCTTTACATTTAACTGATAGGAATTAAACAATAAACAACAGGATTTCCAAAATAATTCCTCTATATATTTCTCATTCCAGAGTAAAATTAACAGAGACTACAAGAAACAAGTCTGGTTACATGCTATAGTGCTGCTATAGCTCAGAATTGTGCAGAAATAAAATAAGGAAAATAAACGGAATCTAAGATAGTTTAGGATCCTTCGAGACGTCCTGAGGTCTCCCCTTTTGCATCAGCAAATTCCATGACCTCCAAGGTGCCAAATCCACATTCAGCTCCCTCTTTTATCACCATCAGGCCCTGCATGTGTAACAAACTTCTCTAACAAACAATCTGACTCAGCATGCTCAATTGGGTTGTGACCAGCATTAGTGTGACCAGCATTTGGGCTGTGACCAGCATCAATAACACCCTTCTTGGGCCGCTTACCCCTTCCATGGTCTCTAACATACACCTTACCATATTGGGCCTTGTGAATTTGAGCCCTATCAATACTTCCCCCCAACAAAAGCACCTTGTCCTGAAGGTGAAAGTCCGGAAATTGGGTCTGTATAGCAGCAAAATCTTCCCACGAGTTTTCAAAATTAGGAAGGCCGTGCCATTGAACTAATACTTGCAGCTGTCCTTGGTGACCCTTACGCCATTGCAATACCTCTTATGGTGCCACCATTAGCTCCATCTCCTCAGACAACCCAGCGGGCAATGGTTGAGCATTGGCAATAGGACATTCTGCCTTCTTGAGTAAAGACACATGAAATATAGGATGTACCTTGCTAGAGGGAGGAAGAGCCAACTTATATGCAGCTGCACCCACTTTTGCCAGAATTTCATATGGCCCGTATTAACGAGGACTTAGCTTTTCATTTGCTTTAACAGCTAAGGACTTCAACATGTATGGCTGAAGATGTAAATAAACAAGGTTTCCCACCTCAAATTGCACTTCTCTCCTTTTTTTATCGGCTTGACTTCATGATGTCCTGGGCCCTACGCAGATTATGTTTTAACTCATCCAATATGGCTTCCCTATCAGCCAATAGTTGGGCAACTGCATCCACTGCTGGGAAACTATTTCCAACCCGCAAAAGGCTAGGAGGGTCGACACCTTACGGTGCTTTAAATGGGGTCATCCCTGTGGAGTTTTTATATGTGGTGTTGTACCAATATTCAGCCCAATGCAACCATTTAGGCCAAGTTCGAGGTCTGGGACTACAAAAACAATGCAAATACATTTCGAGACTTCTATTGACCACTTCAGTTTGCCCATTAAATTGAGGGTGATATGTAGTGGTGGAATTAAGCTTAGTACCTGCACACTTAAATAATTCGGACCAGAAATGACTCTGAAAAACTGTCTCTGTCAGACAAAACCGTAAGAGGGAAACCATGTAACCGCACTACCTCCTTAACGAACAGACTAGCCACTTCCTTGGCGGTGTATGGATGAGCCAAGGGTAAGAAATGAGCATATTTGGTGAGACGGTCTACCACCACAAAGATAGTGTCCACACCGTGAGCCTTAGGCAGACCACCAATAAAATCTATGGATATATCCGCCCAAACCTGAGATGGTATAGGCAGGGGCTGTAGCAAGCCAGCAGGGGATAAATTCTGAATTTTATTCTGTTGACAAACAGCACAATCCATTACATAACGTTGCATCGCTGTCCTCATCCCTTCCCAAAATACAACACCCGCTATTCTCTTGTAAGTTCTAGAGAAACCAGAATGTCCGCCAATACAAGAGTCATGAAATTCAGAAAGAATTAAAGGAATAAATCTGGATGATTTGGCTAAAACCAACCTGTTTTTGTGAAAGAGACGATCTCCTTGTAAGTGGAAACCAACATGGGATGTTGGATCCTCCGGCAGCCCTTGAATGATGCCCAATAGCCTCGGGTCAGATTGCACTTCAAGGTCAATCTCTTCCAATTGAGGCAATTGCACTTTAGACAGCAAGATAAAATTCTCACTACGGGACAATGCATCAGCAACTACATTCCCAGATTTGGCTAAAACCAACCTGTTTTTGTGAAAGAGACGATCTCCTTGTAAGTGGAAACCAACATGGGATGTTGGATCCTCCGGCAGCCCTTGAATGATGCCCAATAGCCTCGGGTCAGATTGCACTTCAAGGTCAATCTCTTCCAATTGAGGCAATTGCACTTTAGACAGCAAGATAAAATTCTCACTACGGGACAATGCATCAGCAACTACATTCCCTTTACCCGGCTGATATTGAATCTCAAAATCATACCCCATTAATTTAGAGACTCGTTTTTGCTGCCCTTCCCCTAGAACCCTCTGTTCCAGCAAGTATTTGAGGCTTTTTTGATCAGTTTTAACTATAAAATGCCTCCCCAACAGGTATGGCCTCCACTTTTGGACAGCAAGCACCACGGCCATGAGCTCTTTCTCATAGACTGATTTTACCATAGCATGCTGTGAAAATCCCCTACTGAAATAAGCAAGGGGCCTACCCTCTTGCATCAATACCGCGCCTACTCCCTTACCGGAGGCATCCGTGACCACAACAAAAGTCTTGGAGAAATCTGGTATAGCTAACACCGGGACAACAATCATCAATTGCTTCAACTGTTCGAAGGCAGCTTGTGCATTGGCATCCCACCTAAAGGAATCTTTCTTCAATAAATCCGTGATAGGGCGTGCAATCTTACCATAATCTTTGACAAATTTCCTATAATACCCGATTAATCCCAGGAATCCCCTCAATCCCTTCACATTCTTTGGAGCTGGCCACTCTTCCATCGCCTTGATCTTGGTGGGGTCAGCCTGTACTCCTTCATCCGTAATTAAATGCCCAAGATATTCCACCTGCCTTTGTCAAAGATGCATTTCTTTCTGTTTGCGAACAGTTTATGAGTACGCAGTACACTAAATACCTTCCTCAAGTGACCCACATGTTCATCAGGCCCCTTACTATAGACTATTATGTCATCAAAAAAAAAAACCAGGGCAAACTTCCTTAGGTAGGGTCTCAACACCTCATTCATAAGAGCCTGAAACATGGAAGGGGCATTAGTAAGACCAAACGACATTACTAAGTATTCATAGTGCCCCTCGTGAGTCCTAAAAGCCGTTTTATGAATATCTTCCTCCTTCACACGGATTTGATTAAACCCAGACTTGAGGTCCAGTTTGCTAAACACCCTTGATCCCCCCACCTCATCCAACAATTCATCAACAACCGGAAGGGGAAACTTATCCGGTACTGTGACCTTATTCAAGGCTCTATAGTCCACGCAAACTCGCCAGCTTCCATATTTTTTTTTACCAAAATAACAGGATTCGAATACGGGCTTACACTAGGCCTAATCATACCATCACTCAGCAGCTCAGGCACTAGATTTTCAATCTCAGATTTCTGATAAAAAGGGTACCTGTAAGGCCTATTGTTGGGCACCTGCGCATCTGGCTTCAACATAATGGCGTGATCTTGGCTCCTCTTTGGTGGGAACCCCTTAGCTTCTGCGAAGATGTCACCAAATTCCACGAGCAGCTCATCAAGCTCCTCCCAGTCCTCCTGGAATTTTTGAGAGGAAAAAATACTCTCCAGCTTCACGTAGTATCCCTGCCCTTGATCCAGCGCCTTGGCCATTGATTTAAGTCAGGAGATGGTTCTGGAGAGAGAAGGTTCTCCTATAATGGTTGTCTCCTGTCCACCAGCTACGTACTTGAAGGTCATCTCTCTAAAATTTGCTTTAATTTCCCCAAACCCTGAAGCCAATCCAACCCCAACACCACATCAGCACCCCCTAAATCAAACAAATAAAGGTCTTGCACGACGGTGTTGTTCTGTATCTCTATCATCACTCCCCTACTCACCCCCTGACAAGTCACATTGTGTCCTTTCCCTATCACCACTGTGTATTTGGGCGTCTCTTCCACCTTCAATCCCAAGTTGTCAATCAATCCCAATTTGACGAAATCACTCGATGCCCCACAATCAATGAGAACCTCCACCCTTTTTCACCAATTCTTCCCCACACTTTCATAGATTGACTCGACGAAATACCCATCATGCTCTGTAACGACAACTGGAGGGCTGTATCATCCTCGGCCTGCAACAGGGCAGCAGCGGCCGTCTCAATCTCCTCTCCTAACTTCGAATTCTCCACATCATCGTCATCAATGATGAGCAGATGAAGCTGACGAGCAGGACACTTGTGTTCGGGACTCCACTTTCCTTCACACTTGAAGCACAACCCCTGACGCCTCCGTTCCTGAGTCTCAGAATCAGAAAGGCGACAGAACTTACTCCAAGACGCCTCCGTCGCGCGACTACCGTCCACATTTCCTTGAGTCGGTTCTCCTTGCATCGTTCGTGTTTGTGAGGATTTGGGGAATTCAGAGGCTGCTCTCTGAACCGTGTGCCCTAGCCCATTATTAGGGGGACTCCAATGCGTATTACCCCTTGGGCCCATATTATTTCTTTGAGGCCCATTAGCCTTAGGGGAACTGAAGAAGCCCACCCCTTCCTCAGCCCATGCTGCGTTCCTCAGATCTATACGTTGGGCCAACTTCATAATTGAAGACAAACGCAGCCCAGGATTCATGAGGACCTCTTCCCGTATACTGGTCTTCAAACCGCTCAGCCAAGCACCCTTCGGAACTTCTTCGTCTGCGTACCTCATCGTTCCAACCACCGTTTCGAACTCAGTCCGAATTTCAGCTACTGAACCCGTCTGTTTCAATGAGTAAAGAGGGCCGTAAGGATTATCGATCATCTCTGGTTGAAAACGACCTAATATCTCTCGCCTAAACAAATCCCACGTGACGGTGACATGGTTGAGCTCCCACCATTGATTCCATGTTAGAGCCTCACCCTCTAGGACGAGCATTACAGCTGCCACTTTCTTCTCATCTCCGATATCATTCACTTGGAAATACCTCTCTACTTTGCTTAACCACGTGTACGCATTCAGCCCAGAGAACGTGGGAATCTCCAGCCGAATGCTCCTCCCTTCTCCTTGGGTCACCCCTCTGTGGTTGTTGTTCGATCCAGAGGAGCCTCCTCTCCCTTTTCTCCCAAGATTTCGTTCATCTCCAAACGCTTCCGAACGGAGCTCTTGGATTCCAGGACCAAGCTCCCTCAACTGTCTGATGATCTCGGCTTGGTTAATATCGCTTGCTTCCATGCGCTTAAGCAACTCATCTTGCCCCAACTCTGATCGTCCACCCTTTCTTCCAAGTTCTCCATGGTTCTCGTTCGCACCATAACCCAGCTCCCAGTCGGAGCTTTGATACCAATTGATAGGAATTAAACAATAAACAACAGGATTTCCAGAATAATTCCTCTATATATATTTCTCATTCTAGTAAAATTAACAGAGACTACAAGAAACAAGTCTGGTTACATGCTATAGTGCTGCTATAGCTCAGAATTGTGCAGAAATAAAATAAGGAAAATAAACGGAATCTAAGATAGTTCAGGATCCTTCGAGACGTCCTGAGGTCTCCCCTTTTGCATCAGCAAATTCCATGACCTCCAAGGTGCCAAATCCACGTTCAGCTCCCTCTTTTATCACCATCAGGCCCTGCATGTGTAACAAAATTCTCTAACAAACAATTTGACTCAGCATGCTCAATTGGGCTGTGACCAGAATTAGTGTGACCAGCATCAATAACACCCTTCTTGGGCTGCTTACCCCTTCCATGGTCTCTAACATACACCTTACCATATTGGGCCTTGTGAATTTGAGCCCTATTAGATTTCATTTACAATTTCTTCTGAGATGGTGGAGAGAAGCCACAATAATAACATTTGATCTTGCCGTAGCCACTATGTATACGTCGGGTTCACAACATCGTCAACGCGATTTTGTTCAGTTTCATACTGAAGTGGTATCTTCGGGTTCACAAGAAACGACATGATTACTAGTTCAACAATTTGATTCCATAGTAGATAGTTACTCACTTACTCTGTAACAAACTAAACACAAATTCAAGAAATAGATTTGAAACATAAACAATTTGTATATTGATATTTCTCAATCACCAGTATCAATTACAAATAAGCAACAACATCAACAGTAATGACTATGGTAATTTCTAATTACAATCCACCATCAGAATTACAAAGAAACTAAGGAAAGTAAGATAGATTCAGAGGAGTTTGAGAGCCCCTGATCTCTCCTAAAGACCCAAGTTCCAATTGCGCAAAAAGATGGCCCACTCCTTCCTCGCTGCTCCCTATTTAATTGAATTCCCTAATAAACTTTCCCTCCATGATGAGTTAGCTTAAAGGAATATTATTCTCTGCATTGCTGCCTATGGAAGACTTACTGTTGAGCCCCTAATATCAGTTATGGGTCGTAACAATACTCCTTCCAAAAGATTCACCTTGTCCTCAAGGTGATGGTCAGTAAACTAGTGTCCTCCCCCAGGATCCCACTGCTTGAAATATAAGGGCCAATTGATGCATGAAGCAACATAACCACCACCAGGATCCCATTTAGTGAACTGTAAAGGCCAACATATGCTTGTAGAAATATAAACTCCCCCCCAGATCCCATTGTCCCTCTGCCCTAATGACCTCGTTGCTTTCCCACCCTTGAAGAATATTCAACGCATTGATCTCATGGTTGAAACCAGAATACAAATAAACCAGAATACAAACAACTCTTGCAGAAATCATGAAGCAGGGATGGGTTTGAATAATAGCTTGCAGTACCGGAACAAAAATCACCTTGTTATCATCGCTAGAATTTTCATGACCAATGCTCTTAGTGTACTCATCATAATCATGCAGTTTGCCATTAAATTGATGGATTTCTGCCATAAGGCCTTGCTCCCACCCTATATTTGAAGAAGGAATTATGACCCAAACATAGATTTGACTTTCATGACCCATTCAGATTTTGGGTAGGTCACACTACTCGAACCTTCTTGGGAGCAAGGGTCAAGATTTGTCATCATTTCGACTAAGTTATATGGAATAGTGCAGTCTGCCAAGATGCTGTGAAGGATGAACCCAATAGTGCCATTTTTAGACATGAACATCAGAAAATGTAGTGGGAACGTCGAAAAGAATGTTGAAGAGGAAACAAACCCATGTACCGTATATGATAGACGCATTTCCTCCATATGGTGAGTAAACAAAAACAAGGCAATGTTAACTACAAGTTGGGTCTGACCCATTAGGTAAGCACATGAGCCCAAATTCATGTTAATTGCAAGTTGGGCCTGACCCATTAGGTCAACAAATGAGCCCAAATTCTCTAACCTAGAGCATTGCCCTTGTACTGTTGCCAGAGTTTGTAATCGCAGCGAGGTTCCTTCCTCCTTCGAATTCTGTGTGTCAGGTAACGGTGGAGAGTCGACCAACTTTTCCGATGGCAGAGGCGTCGCCAATTCTGGTGCCATCTTCGCCGGAGTCTCCGTCACTTTCACAAACTCTTCCACTATGTCTCCTATTATGCTTCCTTCTTCCTCCTCATGCTCTTTTATTTCAAAGACCAAAGGATTGTTTCCATCTACTCTCACGATCTCCATTTGAGTTCTCCTTCCTTGCTGGATTTCACCCACCTTTGCATCAACAAGGTGCATCTCCTCTTTTACAATATCTCTCTTCTCATTTCCTTCTGCATGCGTTCGTTGCCATCGTCCAAGGATGTGTTGCAGAGACTTCTTTTTCTTTTCATAAAGGTTTGAGTCCGGCGGTTCCGATGGAAGTGGTGATTTGACAACCACCACCAGTGGATGTGGTGCAACCGGAACTTGTGATTTTTGAACCATACTCTGTTGATCTTTATTCCTTTGTCGATTCCTTTCCGCTTTCAGATCCTGCAGCGATCTAATTACTTAAGCTAAACCTGCCTCCACACTTCGGAGTCTCTCCTCTGTTCTTCCTATCCTCGCCTCCATTGCTTCCATTCGATGATCCATAGTTCTAGCCAAACACATTCAACGCTCCCAGGAAAAAGAGCTTTGATACCAATTGTAACAAACTAAACACAGATTCAAGAAATAGATTTGAAACAGAAACAATTTGTATATTGATATTTCTCAATCACCAGTATCAATTACAAATAAGCAACAACATCAACAGTATAATGACTATGGTAATTTCTAATTACAATCCACCAGCAGAATTACAAAGAAACTAAGGAAAGTAAGATAGATTCAGAGGAGTTGGAGAGCCCCTGATCTCTCCCAAAGACCCAAGTTCCAATTGCCCAAAAAGATGCCTGTAGAATATTCTAGAGTCTTTTACTTGTCTAGTCTCTTTGAGTAGTGTGATGTCTCTTCGTTTATTGTGTACTTTTATTTATTTTTATTTATTACTTCAACTCCTTAACTACCTTGTAATCTGTATATATAGAACCCTTTGGGTGTCAAATCAATATATGAAAAATTACATTTCAGTTTTATATTACATCATGGTATCAAGAGCAGGTTATCCTGTGGTCATCTTGTAAACCTCCATGTCTTTTTTTTTCCATTTTCTTTTCACTGTTCTTCTTCCATAACCCAGAAACCATATCTGGACCCCTCAAATCACGAAACCAAGGCCACCGCTGGACTCATAAGCCATTTCCGAGTCGACCCACGTCAGCCATGTGCCGCCACTGCAGATCAGCCTCGCCGGCGCGTGTGAGCCACGCGCCACCCCGCCGGCCTCCGATTGACACACGGCTTTCACAGAACTGCTTGCCTGGCTTCCCTCTTCCTGTTTTGAGGGTTTAAATCACGATTGGAGCACTTTTCTTGCTGGGTCCTTTTGTTTCCTCTTCGTCAGGCTCTGTTCTAAGCATGACCAACTCTTCTTCTTTTTAGAAGGATGGAAATTGAAAATAATGAGGCTGAGAATAAGCATTCTGACAAATCATCCGGTGGTGTTTCCGGTGCCTCTCCTCTTCCCTGTTCTTCGTCTTCTGGAGACAACTCAGCTATACAGATTACAAACCACCGTTTAAACGGTAAGAATTATGTGCAATGGCATCAATCTGTCAAGCTGTTTCAAGTAAAAGGGAAAACGGGGTATCTTGATGGAAAAAAGGAAAAACCCGAAGCTGATGAATCTGATTATGATAAATGGATGACTGAAAATGCCTTGGTCATGACCTGGTTGACTAACTCCATGGATCCTGATATCAGTCAAACTTATTTGTTTCTTGATACGGCTCAAGAAATTTGGGATGCCGTTAAAGAATATTATTCTGACCTGGGCAATGCTTCTCAGGCTTTTGAACTCAACACCAAAGTAAGAGAGTTACATCAAGAGGGGATGTCTGTTACTGAATATTTTATTGCTTTAAAAACTCTGTGGCAGGAGTTGGATCTTTATGATGCAGCAGATCTTCAAGGATTAGACACTAATACAAGGTTTAAGAGTTACTTAAAGAAAAGACGTCTCTATGATTTTCTTGCTGGCCTTAATCGTTATCTTGATGATGTTCGTGGTAGGATATTGGGTCAGAATCCATTACCTTCCATTGCAGCTGCTTTTTCTATGGTACGACGGGAGGAACTTCGCCGAAAGGTAATGTTGGGAGACAAGAACTCTAAATCCTCCGATGTATCTGCCTTAGTAACAAAACATACTCCTCGTCCCTCTAGTGATGCAAAACGTTCTGACCGATGGTGTTCTCATTGCAATAAGAGTGGTCACATTCGCGAAAAATGTTGGGAAATTCATGGAAACCACCAAACTGGAAAACAAAAGGGTTGAACAAGAGTCGTGCTTATCAAATCTCTAATGATGATAAGGGTGAGGAGTCTCGTGCCTCTCCAAATTCCGATGGTGTATTCATCCCTAAAGCTCAGTATGAGCAATTTCAGAAAGTGATGTCTCAATCTGCTGAGGCAACTAGTCATGTTGCTCAACAAGGTATGGCATTCCATGTTGATCGTAGTAGTCGTTGGATTCTTGATTTCGGAGCTTCTGATCATATGACAGGTAATGCATCCTTGTTTTGTTCTTGTACCCCTTATTATCACCAGTCATGAATAAGGACTGCTGATGGTAGTTTCTCTAATATTGCGGGAAAGGGATCCATTAAGCTCTCTGAACATATTACTCTGAATTCTGTCCTTCATGTCCCTTCTCTTACTTGTAACCTTATCTCTATTAGTAAACTTTCCTCTGAATTACATTGTGTTGCTAAATTCTCTGCCAAAACCTGTGTTTTTCAGGAACAGGATTCGGGGCTGATGATTGGCAGTGCTAGAGAGGAAGAAGGGCTTTACTATTTTGAAGAAGATTCTCATGAAAAGAGATTTTTTGCAAATCACTCTTTATGATATTATCAGACGATTGTAATGATGTTTTGTTGTGGCATCATCGTTTAGGACACCCAAATTTCTTTTATCTTCAAAAGCTGTTTCCAAACTTATTTATCAATAAAAAACTAAGTTCCTTTTTTTGTGATGATTGTCAGTTTGCAAAACATTCTTGTGTTTCTTATTCCCCCAGAGATTATCATGTTTCGTCTCCATTTACATTGATTCATAGTGATATTTGGGGGCCAGCTCGTGAAAAAAATATATCTGGAACTTGTTGGTTTATTACCTTCATTGATGATCATTCCAGAGTATGCTGGGTATATCTTCTAAAGGGTAAGTCTGAAACTGCAGCCACTTTTAAAAACTTTCATGCTATGGTACAAACTCAATTCCAGACCTCTATCCAAATCCTGCGAACTGGCAACGGTACTGAATATTTTAATTCTGTTCTTGGTGATTACCTAACCAAGCAAGGAATTATCCATCAAAGTTCTTGTCCTAACACCCCTCAACAAAATGGGGTCGTTGAAAGAAAAAATAGACATCTCATTGAAGTTGCTAGAGCCCTCTTGTTTACAATGCATGTCCCTAAATACCTGTGGGGGGAGGCTGTCTTAACTGCCTCATATCTCATCAATCGGATGCCCTCTCATGTCCTGAATTTTCATTCTCCCATATCTTGCCTTACCCGCTCTTTTCCCTCCTTTCGGGCTCTATCTTACCTTCCTCCAAAATTGTTTGGCTGTGTGGTTTTTGTTCATATTCCTCCACATCAAAGGTCCAAACTTGATCCTAAGTCTGTTAGATGTGTCTTCATAGGATATCCTCCTAATAAAAAAGGTTACAAGTGTTACTCACCTTCTCTTCGAAAGGTTTTTTTTTATGGATGTTACTTTTTATGAAGCACAATCGTTTTTTCCCTCGACTTCTCTTCAGGGGGAGTCTATTGGTGTAAATGAAGACAAGTCTTGGATTCCAAATAATTCTACTGTCTTACCTTTACCCTTGGAAACATCTGAAACATCTGTTGTTCCTTTACCTTTGGAGACAGAGGGAGTTAATGTACAGGAGACAAGGACAACAACTGTACCAGAGGCTGGAGATCCTTCCGGTAAATGAGGAAAATTCTACAGCAGGCGTAAATTTCTCAAGATCCTCTAGACTGCCAGGATTCTGACCCGAGTCCTAGTTCCAGCAATCCACTTGAGAACACCGGTACAGTTGACCTAGATATGCCTATTGCCCTTCGAAAAGGTATTAGATCTTGCACTACTCATCCTATTTCTCTTCACATTTCATATGAAAAGTTATCTCCGGGTTTTCGTGCTTTCAACACTATATTAAACGGTACAAAATACCAAAAAATATCCAAAAGACACTTAATGACCCTAAATGGAGGGATGCAGTCTTTGAAGAAATGGATGCACTCAAAAAAATGGAACTTGGGAGTCCGTGGCACTTCCCAGAGGAAAGAAAACTGTAGGTTGCAAATGGGCGTTCACAATAAAATTTAATGCAGATTGATTGCCAAAGGATTTACTCAGACTTATGGGATAGACTATCAGGTAACGTTTGCTCCCGTTGCCAAACTTAACTCTATCTGAGTCTTACTATCACTTGCTGCCAACCTTGATTGGCCCTTGCATCATTGGACGTAAAGAATGCCTTCTTAAATGGGGACTTACATGAAGAAGTTTACATGGATCCATCACCTGGTTTTGAAGAGGGAGATGGTTCAGTATGCATGTTGAAGAAGTCTCTTTATGGACTTAAACAATCCCCTAGAGAGTGGTTTGAAAAGTTTACTCATGCTGTTAAAGGAAGAGGATTTATCCAAGCTCAGACTGATCACACTTTATTTTTTAAACACTCCGATAGTGGCAAAATTGCTATCCTCATTGTTTATGTTGATGACATAATTGTCACAGGTGATGACTGGGAGGAAATAAAATTTTAAACGGGGTTTAGCTAATCAGTTTGAACTGAAGGATCTTGGATCACTCAAATATTTCCTTGGAATGGAAGTTGCTCGTAACAAGGCGGGAATTTCCTTATATCAGAAGAAATATATCCTGGACCTGCTACAAGAAACAGGTATGCTTGT
>JAVKPL010012110.1:0-56864 GCA_032173675.1 Gastrolobium villosum | reverse complement strand
TGAACTTCTGTAATTAAGGAACTAAGTCAGAACCATATGATTAAGGGCTTATGGCTTTGTTGGAAGCCTTAAGACGTAAAACGTAAAGGAAAGGCGTAGTCTTTAAGTTGTATGCTTGTGATGCATGAATATTGATGTGTTATTGGTCCATATCAGATTGTGATACTGCTGTTTGTGGACTTGTGAGTGGTTGGACTCTTGGCTTGGATAGCTAGCTTGCAAGGTAAGCTTTCGTGTCCTCGGTTTAGCCATTTTGATGTTCCAACATGTCCCATGGGGATGGGTTTATGCATGCTGTGTTACATGCTTTATTATTTTGGAAATGCTGTTGAGCTATTTATATGCAATGAGCTTTTATGAGATGCATGTGGTGTCCACCTAGACGGCAATCCTGAGTATGTAGTACATACAAGATCTAGAACATGTGGGTGAGGTGCAGGTAGTATCCATGTACTCATGTAGGCATAGACGTATTCCTACATTTCTCTGGCCAGTAGATTTGAAAACACACATGGCATGATTAATTGCTGCATCGCATGATTTTAGAACTTATATTGTAAATACTGACTTAGGAACTTATATTACACATGTAAGTGAGCTTGGGGTGGAGACTCCTTGAGACCCCTTGTCTTACTGAGATTTCTTGTTAGAGATCTCACCCCACGTTTGGGGACGCTTATTTCAGGATCAGGTAATGTTGAGGGCTCAGGTGGCAGGAGGCCAGAGCTGAGCTGATATTTATGACATGCTGACGTGCTGGTTATGGATTGCTGTTTATTTGACTGCTGTTATGTTTTCTGCTTTATTCATGTTAAGATTATGTTATGACTATTATCGGGCATTGTTGCCTTATTTGGTGAGCATGGGGTTTGTCCATGCCACATGGTTTGATTATGGTCTTTTATGTTAATGTTGTAATTAATGTATCAGGATTTTGACCCAGGCTGTATGTTGTAGACCTGTGGCTTTAGATACTCATTATATTTATGTACGAGGTATTCAGTTAGATGTCTTGCAATTTACATACAGGCAGTATTTTTATGAAAATGATTAAGTAATCAAGTTGGTTAAGTTAATGACGTCATAATTGAATTAAAGAAAAAGTTATTCCGCATTTTAATTAAGCGTGGCTTAATACGATAGTGTGTTAACAATCCGGGTTAACACGGGCTGTTACATTTATGTTTTGTCCTTATTATGATATTTGAGTTGAGACTGCTGTTGGGCTTTGTTGCCTTATTTGGTGAGCATGGAGATTGTCCATGCCACATTGATTGACTATGTCTTAGTTTAGATTTCAGTATTAATAATGTATCAGGATTATATCCGGACTAAGTGTTGTAGATCCGTGACTTAGATACTTACTTAATTATATTCGAAGTATTTCAGTTAGTTGTCTTTTACAATTTACGTACAGGCGATGTTTTTATGAAATTGGTTAAGTAATCAACTTGGCTAACTATAATGACGTCATAATTGAATATAAAAAGATATTCCGCATTTTTAAATTAATCGTGCTTAATACGATGACATGTTAACAAATACCAGTTAATACGGGGTGTTACAATTATCGCCTTGTTGGTTCTGCATATGAGAGATTTTGTACATTTGTTCAGTAGTGTCAGGATATCGGTTAGTATGTCTGCATAGTGAGCAAGGCCAAAACTTCCTTCCAAGATTGCTGAGGAAGTGGAACTGGTAGTTCCACTTCCTAGAAATATAGGAAGTTTGCTGGAAAAGGGCAAAGGGAAGTCATTAGCTGCTAGGCAGATGCCTGGTCAGTTCAAGAGGACTTCTTCGCAGCAGAGGTTCTCAGTGTAACACCCCGTGTTAATCCCGATTTTTTGTTCGGGGTGCGGAAATTTAGCAAATGCAGGACATTGTGTTACTGGTCAGCTGATCTGTTTTCACTATGGCAAGCCAAGTTGACTACTCCCGAGATTATCTGTCATCGACGGTGAGAGCCTGCAGTTCCACTACAGATTGTTCCCCTGAGATTACAGTGGCACCTTTTGTGCCACCTACCACTGGGCTAGTATACATTCTGGATCGGAGTTTCGATACCGAGCTACTCGAACCTTGTAGAGGTACTATTACAGTTGGTGGATCTTCTGTTGATGTATTGTTTGACTCCGGAGCTACACATTACTTTATTGCAACCCCGTTTGCTATGGGGCATGTAACAGCCCGTGTTAACCCGGATTGTTAACACACTATCGTATTAAGCCACGCTTAATTAAAATGCGGAATAACTTTTTCTTTAATTCAATTATGACGTCATTAACTTAACCAACTTGATTACTTATTCATTTTCATAAAAATACTGCCTGTATTTAAATTGCAAGACAACTAACTGAAATACCTCGTAAATAAATATAATGTGTGTATCTAAAGCCACAGGTCTAACAAGTAGCCTGGGTCAAAATCCTGATACTTTAATTACAACATTAACATAAAAGACCAAAGTCAACCATGTGGCATGGACAAACCCCATGCTCACCAAATAAGGCAACAATGCCCAATAACAGTCTCAACATGAACTTAACATAAATAAAGCAGAAAACATAACAGCAGTCAAATAAACAGCAATCCACAACCAGCACGTCAGCATGTCATAATATCAACTCAGCTCTGGCCTCCTGCCACCTGAGCCCTCAACATTACCTGATCCTGAAATAAGCGTCCCCAAACGTGGGGTGAGATCTCTAACAAGAAATCTCAGTAAGACAAGGGGTCCTCAAGGAGTCTCCACCCCAAGCTCACTTACATGTGTAATATAAGTTCAAAAACAGTATTACAATATAAGTTCCAAAATCATGCGATGCAGCAATTAATCATGCCATGTGTGCTTTCAAATCTACTGGCCAGAGAAATGTAGGAATACGTCTATGCCTACATGAGTACATGGATACTACCTGCACCTCACCCACAGCTTCTCCATCTTGTATGTACTACATACTCAGGATTGCCGTATAGGTGGACACCACATGCATCTCATAAAAGCTCATTGCATATAAATAGCTCAACAGCATTTCCAAAATAATAAAGCATGTAACACAGCATGCATAAACCCATCCCCATGGGACATGGTGGAACATCAAAATGGCTAAACCGAGGACACGAAAGCTTACCTTGCAAGCTAGCTATCCAAGCCAAGAGTCCAACCACTCACAAGTCCACAAACAGCAGTATCACAATCTGATATGGACCAATAATACATCAATATTTATGCACAACAAGCATACAACTTAAAGACTACGCCTTTCCTTTACGTTTTACGTCTTAAGGCTTCCAACAAAGCCATAAGCCCTTAATCATGTGATTCTGACTTAGTTTATTAATTACAGAAGTTCAACTTCCTTAATCTTGGGTCCACACACACCCAATAGCTTACTGTTCATACAGTACAGCTACTGTCTGCGCAGAACCCAGGATATCCGGATATCATGAAGAACATATCCGGATATGCCATATCCGGATATCACACTGGACATATCCGGATATGCCATATCCGGATACCCAGATCCCATATCCGGATATCAATATCCGGATACCATATCCGGATACTGATATCCGGATATCTGTTCCACAAATATCCGGATATCTCACGACAGAATGCAGTTTCTGCATTTCGTGAATATCCAACCCAAAGATCCAACTTTTATCACATGTACACGTTAAAGCATGCATCTTTAATTCATTTTAGGTTCATATACCTTATACCCTCTTGTTTACTCATTAAACATGGCCAAGACATCAACTTTAAGCATCATAAACTCATGATCATGGTGAGATAACTTACCAAAGCTCAAAACAGAGGCAAGGTGTGCTCTTGGAGCTCTCCCAAGACACTTCAAACTCAGCCTAAGTAGGAGCACGAAAATGGCACTTCAAGATGGGTTCTTGCACCACAAGAAGGCACTTTGAAGCTCACAATGACTACCACAAGGTAGCCATCACTAAAGCTCCAAACTCATGCTCACTAACCTCACACACACAGCCTTCTCCACTCAGAATGATGGCCACAAAGCAGCCCCAAGGTTAACTCTCACCCTCCCCAAGTGTTTGAGTGTGAATGAAGAAGAAAATGTGGAGACTTGGTGACAACCAAGCAAGGAGGGCTGAAGAAGAAGAAGGGTGGCAAGCAGCAGCCACCAAGTCACGTAGGAAGATTAAAAATGCCTAGGGTTTTGTGCTAATGTGCCTATTTATAGGCACAAGGCCATACACGCGCAGTATTAGCCTTAATAGCAAAGTAAAAGATCTTGATCTCAAACTTTGGATTCTAGACCTACGCATTTTTCTAAGATTTGTCATATTTTTATTTTATTTTTCGGAGCACCTTTCCGGTACGCGCTTTTCCATAGCCAGTATCAGTTCTGGCATCAGATTACGTCATTTTGACTTGAAACTTGTTTTACAAGTCCTACATAATATTCTAGTAATTATCATGCATTCGTTATAATTTTCCGGGATACTTTTCCGGTACGCATTTATACCGAGTAACAGAACCGGTATCTGCACTTTTCTTCCGAAAAGCGACTTTCAGCATTTTTACTCACTCAATATAATTATCTAAGCCCATTAATAATTATTAGGGTCAATTATGGAATCATTTCCTAATTATCATAATTAATTCGTTAATTACCTTAATTAGCGGTGCGGGTTCTTACATTCACCCCACCTTTTTAAGGATTTTGTCCTCAAAATCAGAAACATACCTGTCTCGAAAGTCGGGATACTGTCAGAGAAGCTCATCCTCTCGCTCCCACGTGCACTCCTCATGACTACGCCCAGTCCACTGCACCTTGACCATCGGAATGATCTTGCTTCGAAGCTGTTTCTCGCCTCGATCGAGAATCTTGAGTGGTCCGACGGGAGTCTTTAGGTTCTCCCGAACCTCCACATCATCCGGCTGCACCACGTGCGAAGGATCCGCTATGTACTTCCGAAGCTGAGACACGTGAAACACGTCGTGGATGTTGGTTAGGTTCGGAGGTAAGGCGAGTCGATAGGCAACTGGTCCTACTCTACCAAGGATCTGGTAGGGCCCAATGAATCGCGGGCTCAACTTCCTCACGCCGAGTGCCCGTCCAACACCGGTGACAGGTGAAAGTTTCACAAACACGTGCTCACCCTCATTGAACTCCAGTGGTCGATGCTTGACATCGTAGTAGCTTTTCTGGCGATTCTGCGCCTGCTTCAACTTTTCCCTGATTATCTGGATCTGTAGGGTAGTATCTTGGACAAAGTCCAAACCAAACAGCTCTTTATCTCCAACCTCAGACCAGCAAGTAGGAGTCCGACACCTCCTACCGTACAGCGCCTCGTAGGGTGCCATGCCCAGACTAGCATGAAAACTGTTGTTGTACGAGAATTCAACCAACGGAAGGTACCTATCCCATGCAGAACCCTGCTCCAATGTGCAAGCTCTCAACATGTCCTCCAATGTCTGGATGGTCCGCTCAGTCTGTCCGTCAGTCTGAGGGTGATAGGCGGTACTCAATCTCAACTGCGTACCAAAAGCCTCCTGCAGCGCCTCCCAGAACCGAGATGTGAACTTCGGGTCCCTATCACTGATGATACTCTCGGGCACCCCGTGAAGCCTCACGATCTCACGGACATATAGTTTGGCCAACTGCTCTGTAGTGAAGCTCACCTTCACTGGAAGAAAATGGGCAGACTTGGTCAATCTGTCCACAATGACCCAGATAGAGTCACAACCAGCCTGAGTTTTAGGCAATCCCACCACGAAGTCCATGGAAATACTTTCCCACTTCCACTGTGGAATCTCCAGAGGTTGAAGTTTACCAGACGGTTTCTGGTGCTCGATCTTTACTTTCTGACATATCAAACACTTGGACACGTAGACCGCTATGTCCTTCTTCATGCCCGGCCACCAAAAATTTCTTTTTAAGTCCTGGTACATTTTTGTAGCACCAGGGTGGATAGTGAACCGGCCCTTATGAGCCTCTGCCATAACCTCTCCGGTCAGTGGCCCTCGAGGAATCACAATCCTCTTCTGAAACAGCAACAAACCATCCTCGTTCCAAGACACACCGTCCTGGTTCTTCACATAATCGAGGCATTCCCTTTGCACTTGCGCCTCTTTGATCTTTTCCATCAACTCATTTATTACCTCTGCTGTTTCCATTTCGAGCAGTGCACCCCCAAACAAGGAGTTCACTCTCAGGTCTCTGAACTTCTCGATCACCTCGTAGTCGTTCATCATTAAGCTGGATAAGCTCACGGATTTCCGACTCAAAGCATCGGCTACCACATTGGCCTTGCCAGGATGGTACCTCAACTCAAAGTCGTAGTCCTTCAAGAACTCCATCCATCTTCGCTGTCTCATGTTCAACTCCTTCTGGTCAAACAGATACTTCAGGCTCTTGTGATCGCTGAACACAGCAAACTTCATGCCAAACAGGTAATGCCTCCAAATCTTGAAAGCAAAAACAATGGCTGCCAACTCCAAGTCGTGAGTCAGGTAGTTCTCCTCATGAGGTTTCAACTGTCTTGAAGCATAAGCAACCGCTTTACCTTTCTGCATCAGCACACAGCCCGGCCCCTTTCCAGAAGCATCGCAGTATAACTCAAACTGTTCCGCAGGATCAGGAAGAACGAACACAGGAGCAATAGTCAGTCTCTCCTTCAACTCCTGGAAATACTCCTCACACTCATGTGTCCACACGAATCGGGTAAGGCGAGTCATCGCGATCTTGGAACAGAACCAGTAGCCTGCCAAACCCAAGAAGCTTCTCACTTCTGTAACCGTCTTGGGCCTCTCCCAATCCATCACGGCCTCAATTTTGTTAGGATCAACTGCAACTCCGTTAGCAGAAATCACATGACCCAGAAATTTCACCGCCTTGAGCCAAAACTCACATTTTGACGGCTTAGCATATAGCTTTTTCTTTCAGCACTTGCAACACAATCTTCAAGTGCTCAGTATGCTCCTTCTTCGTCTTGGAGTAAATCAAGATGTCGTCAATGAAGACGATCACAAACTGATCCAGGTACGGCTGGAAAATCCTGTTCATGTAGTCCATGAACACTGCGGGTGCATTGGTGAGTCCAAACGGGATCACCAAGTACTCGTAGTGCCCGTACCTGCCCTGTCTTTGGACATCCTCCGGCTTTAATCTGATGGTAACCAGACCGGAGATCAATCTTGGAATACACACAAGCACCCCTGAGCTGATCCAGCAAATCATCAATGCGTGGAAGAGGGTACTTGTTCTTGATTGTCACCTTGTTCAACTGACCACAACCGCATGTCCCATCTTCTTTTTCACAAAAATGACCGGTGCTCCCCAGGGAGACACACTCGGCCGAATAAAGTCTTTTGCTGAAAGCTCCTCGATATGCTTCTTCAGCTCCGCCAACTCTGGTGGCGACATCCGGCGGAGCCAACGGCCCCACACCAGGCAATAAGTCGATGGAGAACTCTATCTCCCTCTGTGGTGGAAACTCAGGAATCTCCTCAGGAAACACCTCGAGGAACTCCTTCACCACAGGAATGCCAGTGAGATCCTCTTGTGTCCCACTCACCAAACCTCCCAACATGACATAGCCAAATGCCCCTGCTCTCAAGGCCCTCCTCGCCTGCAGTGAAATGAACGGTGAGGAACTGGCTATGGACCCACCCGTCACCACTTTCTTGGCACAGCAATCAATCATTGCACAGTTTCTGGACAACCAATCCATGCCCAGAATAATCTCAAGGTTGGCCATCGGCAATCCTATCAGATCTACCGAGAAGTCACGGCCATCCCACTGAAACGCTACATCGCGATGAACAGTGGAGGTCAAACATTTTTCTCCGAAGGCGGTGGTCACCCGCATCGGTGGAGAAAGCACATCACTGGGCAACTCAAGCCCCACAGCAATAGGGGTAGCAACAAAAGAGTGCGTTGCCCCGGAATCAAACAATACATCGATAGCTGATCCACCAATGGTAACAGTACCTCTGACCAGGTTCGGAGCTCTGTCCGACTGTTGACGATCCAACGTATACACACGCCCAGAAGTAGGTGGCATGGCTGGCGCCCCAGTAGGAACCATCTGCAATGGCACAGCCTGCACTGCAGTAACTCTCGCCGTCGGGCAATCTCTGGAATAGTGGCCCTCCTTGCCACACTGGAAGCATATCAACTGTCCGGTAGAGCACGGCCCAAAATGTGACTTCCCGCATCCCGAACATCTGGGAGCAGGAGGTCTAGCTGCGTTCCCCTGAGCAGCAGTCTTTCTGAACTGATTTGGCGCTTGCTTAGCCGCCAACGGTTTGCCCTTGCCCTTATTTGCAAAATTTTTGTTCTTCCAGGGAGTAGAACCACCAGTGCTCTGTGGCACCTCAACCTTGGCCTTCTTGGCCTGACTCGCATGGCAGTAGTCCTCGATGTCGCGGCACTGCTGTACTAAAGCTCCGAAGTCTCTCGAAGCAGAACCAGCAAGATGTCCAGCAATGTCCTCATTAAGTCCCCTCCGGAACTTGGCCGCAAGAAAAACGGGAGTCGGTCTCGCCATGCGGAAATGAGAGAACTTGACCAGCTCATTAAACTTGGCCAGGTACTCGTCGACAGACAACGAGCCCTGTACCAACCGGTCAAACTCCCCCTGCTTCCTCTCCTGTGAGTCATAAGGGAAGTACTGACCCAGGAAGCTCTCCTCGAAGAATGGCCACGTCATCACATGGCCCTGCATCTCGTAGACCTGAGAAAGATTGGTCCACCACTCATGGGCCTCGCCCTCCAGCATGTACGTGGCGAACAACAGCTTCTGCGGATCGGTGCATTGCATGATCCGGAAAATCTTGTCCAACGCCTGAAGCCATCTAGCAGCAGCAATGGGATCATACGATCCGTCGAAGGTAGGTGGCTTATGCTTGCGGAAAGCATTCAGCCGGCGATCGATCTCGTCACGATCCTCAGCAAGTACGGGGATAGTCTGCATCGCCCCCGTCAAGTGACTACCCTCACCCATCTGGCTCTGGGTGTCCTCCTGTTGACTAGGCGGAGGTGGAAGCGGTGGCGGCGGTGGAGGTGGTGGAGGACACTGGCCAGCAGCAGGACCAGCCCTCAACTCCTCCAACATGACCCTCATCATAGTCATGTTGGCCATCCGGTTCTCCTCCAGAACCTCTGCCGTGGTTTGCCGGTTCGCATCTCGAATAGCGTCCAGCATCGCCCGGTTCGCCAGCCTCGTGGCTTCCTGGTCGGCTAGTCGGGCCGCCTGCATCTCAGCTAATGCAGCCAGGACAGGATCCGTCTGATCCTCGCTCGTACTTGTGTTCCTCCTTCGTGGCACCATGACTCTGCACAAGTTACACAAAGAATGAGTTGATCAGGCCCACGCCATGTGGTCACATATGCATTATCATAACGCACACCAATCAGAGAGAACACAAAGTAGACACGCAACGACACATCCTGAGTTATTGCAATACATACATGCTTTTCCCTAGAAAGTGCTCTGATACCATAAAATGTAACAGCCCGTGTTAACCCGGATTGTTAACACACTATCGTATTAAGCCACGCTTAATTAAAATGCGGAATAACTTTTTCTTTAATTCAATTATGACGTCATTAACTTAACCAACTTGATTACTTATTCATTTTCATAAAAATACTGCCTGTATGTAAATTGCAAGACAACTAACTGAATACCTCGTACATAAATATAAGGTGAGTATCTAAAGCCACAGGTCTACACAAGTAGCCTGGGTCAAAATCCTGATACTTTAATTACAACATTAACATAAAAGACCATAGTCAACCATGTGGCATGGACAAACCCCATGCTCACCAAATAAGGCAACAATGCCCGATAACAGTCATAACATGAACTTAACATGAATAAAGCAGAAAACATAACAGCAGTCAAATAAACAGCAATCCATAACCAGCACGTCAGCATGTCATAAATATCAGCTCAGCTCTGGCCTCCTGCCACCTGAGCCCTCAACATTACCTGATCCTGAAATAAGCGTCCCCAAACGTGGGGTGAGATCTCTAACAAGAAATCTCAGTAAGACAAGGGGTCCTCAAGGAGTCTCCACCCCAAGCTCACTTACATGTGTAATATAAGTTCCAAAAACAGTATTACAGTATAAGTTCTAAAATCATGCGATGCAGCAATTAATCATGCCATGTGTGTTTATCAAATCTACTGGCCAGAGAAATGTAGGAATACGTCTATGCCTACATGAGTACATGGATACTACCTGCACCTCACCCACAGCTTCTCCATCTTGTATGTACTACATACTCAGGATTGCCGTCTAAGTGGACACCACATGCATCTCATAAAAGCTCATTGCATATAAATAGCTCAACAGCATTTCCAAAATAATAAAGCATGTAACACAGCATGCATAAACCCATCCCCATGGGACATGGTGGAACATCAAAAATGGCTAAACCGAGGACACGAAAGCTTACCTTGCAAGCTAGCTATCCAAGCCAAGAGTCCAATCACTCACAAGTCTACAAACAGCAGTATCACAATCTGATATGGACCAATAATACATTAATATTCATGCATCACAAGCATACAACTTAAAGACTACGCCTTTCCTTTACGCTTTACGTCTTAAGGCTTCCAACAAAGCCATAAGCCCTTAATCTTATGATTCTGACTTAGTTCATTTATTACAGAAGTTCAACTTCCATAAACTAGGGTCCACACACACCCAATAGCTTACTGTTCATACAGTACAGCTACTGTCTGCGCAGAACCCAAGATATCCGGATATCATGAAGAACATATCCGGATATGCCATATCCGGATATCACACTGGACATATCCGGATATGTCATATCCGGATACCCAGATCCCATATCCGGATATCAATATCCGGATACCATATCCGGATACTGATATCCGGATATCTGTTCGACAAATATCCGGATATCTCACGACAGAATGCAGTTTCTGCATTTCGTGAATATCCAACCCAAAGATCCCACTTTTAACACATGTACACGTTAAAGCATGCATCTTTAGTTCATTTTAGGTTCATATACCTTATACCCTCTTGTTTACTCATTAAACATGGCCAAGACATCAACTTTAAGCATTAAAACTTAAGATCAAAGGTGAGGGAACTTACCAAAGCTCAAAACAGAGCAAGGTGTGCTCTTGGAGCTCTCCCAAGACACTTCAAACTCAGCCTAAGTAGGAGCACGAAAATGGCACACCAAGGTGGGTTCTTGCACCACAAGGTGGCACTTTGAAGCTCACAATGACTACCACAAGGTAGCCATCACTAAAGCTCCAAACTCATGCTCACTAACCTCACACACACAGCCTTCTCACTCAGAATGATGGCCACAATGCAGCCCCAAGGTTAACTCTCACCCTCCCCAAGTGTTTGAGTGTGAATGAAGAAGAAAAGGTGGAGACTTGGTGACAACCAAGCAAGGAGGGCTGAAGAAGAAGAAGGGTGGCAAGCAGCAGCCACCAAGTCACGTAGGAGTATTAAAAATGCCTAGGATTTTGTGCTAATGTGCCTATTTATAGGCACAAGGCCATACACGTGCAGTATTAGCCTTAATAGCAAAGTAAAAGATCTTGATCTCAAACTTTGGATTCTAGACCTACGCATTTTTCTAAGATTTTTCATATTTTTATTTTATTTTTCGGAGCACCTTTCCGGTACGCGCTTTTCCATAGCCAGTATCAGTTCTGGCATCAGATTACGTCATTTTGACTTGAAACTTGTTTTACAAGTCCTACATAATATTCTAGTAATTATCATGCATTCGTTATAATTTTCCGGGATACTTTTCCGGTACGCATTTATACCGAGTAGCAGAACCGGTATCTGCGCTTTTCTTCCGAAAAGCGACTTTCAGCATTCTTACCCACTAATTGTAATTATTAAAGCCTCATAATAATTATTAGGGTCAATTATGGAATTATTTCCTAATTATCATAATTAATTTACTAATTACCTTAATTAGCGGTGCGGGTTCTTACACTTGAGTTGCCCATGTCTGTGCTTTCTCCACCATTGTGGGTGTCCACCGCCACCGGAGAAAAGTGTGATACCTCCACTGTTCATCGCGATGTGGCGTTTCAGTGGGACGATCGTGAGTTCTCGGTGGATCTAATAGGATTACCGATGGCCAAATTGGAGATTATTATGGGCATGGATTGGTTGTCCAGAAACTGTGCATTTATTGATTATTGTGCCAAGAGAATGGTGATGTCTCCATGTGAGTCCACAGCCAGTTCCTCGCCGTTCATTTTAGTCCTGCAGGCTAGGAAAGCCTTGAGAGCAGGGGCATTTGGCTATGTGATGTTGGGAGGTTTGGTGAGCGGGGCACAGGAGGATCTCACTGGCATTCCTGTGGTGAGGGAGTTCGTCGAGGTGTTTCCTGAGGAGATTCCTGAGTTTTCGCCACATAGGGAGATAGAGTTCTCCATTGACTTATTGCCTGGTGTGGGGCCTATTTCATTAGCTCCATACCGGATGTCGCCACCAGAGCTGGCGAAGCTGAAGAAGCACATTGAGGATCTTTCAGCGAAAGAGTTCATCTGACCGAGTGTGTCTCCATGGGGCGCACCGGTCATCTTTGTGAAAAAGAAAGATGGGACTATGTGATTGTGCACCGATTACAAGCAACTGAACAACGTGACAATTAGGAACAAGTATCCCCTTCCGCACATTGATGATTGATCTGTTGGATCAACTGAAGGGTGCTTGTGTGTATTCGAAGATTGATCTCCGGTCCGGATACCATCATATTCGGGTTAAACCGGAGGATGTCCCAAAGATCGTATTTCGTTCGAGATACGGTCACTATGAGTATTTGGTGATCCCATTCGGACTCACCAATGCACTCGCAGTGTTCATGGACTACATAAACAGGATTTTCTGGCCGTACCTGGATCAGTTTGTGATAGTCTTCATTGACGATATCTTGATTTACTCCAAGACGGAGGAGGAGCATGCTGAGCACCTAAAGATCGTACTGCAAGTACTGAAGGAGAAGAAGCTGTATGCAAAGCCTTCAAAATTAGAGTTTTGGCTCAAGTCCGTCAAGTTCCTTGGGCATGTGATTTCTGCAGAAGGAGTTGCAGTTGATCCAAACAAGATTGAGGCCGTGCTAGATTGGTAGAGGCCCAAGACGGTAACTGAAGTGAGGAGCTTTTTGGGTTTGGCAGGTGTAAGAACCCGCACCATTAATTAAGGAAGTTAATTAATTAATTAAGAGAAATTAAGAAATAATTCCATAATTGACCCTAATAATTATTATGAGGCTTTAATAATTATGGTAAGTGATTAATAATGCTGAAAGTCGCTTTTCTGACGAATAGTGCAGATACCGGTTCTGCTCATCGGTATAAATGTGTATCGATGAAGTATCCCGGAAAATTATAATAAGTACATGAATATTCCTAAAATATTATATAGGACTAGTAAAACAAGTTTCAGGTCAAAATAATGAGAACTGGTGCCAGAACTGATACTGGCTATGGAAAAATGCGTACCGGAAAGGTGCTACGAAAAACAAAATTAAAATATGATAAATCTTAGAAAAATGAGTAGGATCAGATTACAAAGTTTGAGATTAAAATGCTAAGCGTAGCAATTAGCGCTAATACAGTGCGATTAAGTTTTAACCGGTTATAAATAGCCTTGGCACATGATCCTAGGTCATGTTATGCCTTTGTTGAGTGGGTTTTTCTAAAAGGAGGAGTCAGCCACCTTGCCCTTCTCTCCCATCTCCATGGAAGCTCTAAGGGAGCACCTTTTCTCTTCTTCCTTCACCTAAACACCTTGAGGGAGTGTGGACCATTATTGTGGGAGTGAGGGTCAGCCATTGGTGAGTCTTTGGAGCTGTTTTCTGTGGGTTGAGGTACTGACTTTGTAGTTGGGTTGTGAGGGCTTCTGGTGATGGTACTTTGAACTTCAAAGAGTCATCTTTGGGTGCAAAGAACCTATCTTTGTATGCCATTTTCGTTTCTATATGATGTGAGAACCTTGGAGACTGTTTGTGAGCTCCAAGAGCCTTCTTTTCTGAGTTGTGAAGCCTTGGGTAAGTGGTTGAACCTTGATCATGAGTTTTCTTTGATAAAAGTGGAGTCTTGCCATGTTTAATGAGATAAACAAGTAACCAACATGATAGATAACCTAAATGGGCTTAAAGATGCATGCTTTAACGTTTAGAATTGTTAAAAATGGAATCTTGGGAGTGATATCTCGCGAAATGCAGAAACTGCATTCTGTCGCGAAATATCCGAATATGGATATCCAAATATTGATATCCGGATATGAGGATCTGAATATCCGGATATTGATATCCGCATATTGTCAGAGAGATATCTGGATTTTGATATCCGGATATGCCCCCGATATATATCCGGATATTCTAGGTTTTCGATGAACAGTAAGGTACTGTTCATACAGAACATGTGTTATGGGTTTGTGGAGCCTAGTTTGATGAAGTTGAACTTCTGTAATGACTCGTTAAGTCAGAACCTAAGTGTTTAGGGGCTTATGGCTTTGTGAGAAGCCTTAAGGCGTAAATCGTAAAGGAAAGGCGTAGTATTTATGTTATATGCTTGTAGAGTATGAATGTTGATATTGTTATTGGTCCGAACAGATTGTGACCTTGCTGTTTGTGGACTTTGAGCTGGTGTGGACCTTGTATTGGATAGTTAGCTTGCGAGGTAAGCTTTCGTGTCCTCGGCTTTGACATTGTTGGTTCCACCATGGGGGGATGGTTTATATGCATGATGTGGTTTTCATGTATTATTTATGAAATGCTATGGAGCTGTTAAGTGCAATCTCTTTTAATATGTATGTGGTGTTACGCCTAGACAAGAGGCCAAGGGGTGGTCTTGTAGGCGAGTACAGCAAGGGCTGGTACTGTGTGGGTAATAGACGTATTCCTACACTTTTCTCTGATTAGTAGAATAGTTATAACACACATGACATGATTATCTATTGCATTGCACTATTTTGGAACTTATATCTATTGTGTAAATTATTTTAGAACTTATATTGCACATGTAAGTGAGCCTGGGATGGAAGATACTTAAGGACCCCTTGTCTTACTGAGATTTCTTTTTAAAGATCTCATCCCTCGTTTGGGGCACCATTTCAGGTTCAGGTAGTGCGGGGGTTGAGACCTCTAGCGGCAGGAGGCCGAAGCTTAGCTGATTGATATTGTTGTTTACATGCTGATTATGTTGGATGCTAGATTATGTCTGTTGCTATTTTTTCTGTTAGCTTTATGATTATGTTGTGCTGATGAGACGTTGTTTGCTTTGTTGCCTTATTTGGTGAGCATGGGGATTGTCCATGCCGCATTGATTTGACTATGTCTTATTTTAAATTCGAGTTGTAATAATGTATCAAGATTATGTCCGGACTACGTGTTGTAGTTCCGCGATGTTAGATACTCACTGTTATTTATATTATGAGGTATTTCAGATAGTTGTCTCTTGCAATATCACACAGGCAATGTTTTATGAAAATGGATTAAGTAATCAACTTGGTAATGATAATGACGTCAAAATTGAATTAAAGAAAAAGATATTCCGCATTTTTAAATTAAGTGTGGCTTAATACGATGACATGTTAACAAACCGGATGCATACGGGGAGTTAAAGCAGGCTATTACCGGAGATTCATTAAGGGATTCTCCATGTTGGTTCTACCTTTGACTCGCCTTACTCAGAAGAAGACTCCATTCGTGTGGACTCACGAGTGTGAGGAATGTTTTGAGGAGTTGAAGGAGAGACTGATGACGACACCTGTGTTGGTCCTTCCTGATCCTGCTGAGGAAGTTGAGTTGTACATTGACGCCTCCGGAAAGGGGCTGGGCTGTGTGTTGATGCAGCTGGGCAGAGTGATTGCGTATGCTTCGAGGCAGTTGAAGCCTCATGAGGAGAATTACCCGACTCATGACTTGCAGTTGGCTGCGATTGTGTTTGCTTTCAAGATTTGGAGGTATCATCTCTATGGCATGAAGTTTTCCGTGTTTAGTGATCACAAGAGTCTAAAGTATCTATTCGATCAAAAGGAGCTGAACATGAGATAGCAGAGATGGATGGAGTATCTGAAGGACTACTACTTTGAGTTGAAATACCATCCTGACAAGGACAATGTGGTAGCTGATGCTTTGAGTCGGAAATCTGCGAGTCTATCCAGTTTGACCATGGGTGACTATGACATTATTGAGCAGTTTCAAGATCTGAAGGTGACCTCTGGGCCTTAGCGCTAAAATGTTCAGTCATGACCGTTTTAGCGTTATCCAGATGCATCACAATAAAAAAAACTCTGGTCCAGAGCGCTAAAACATTTAGTCTTGACCGTTTTAGGGTGATGCTACGCACACCAATGTGCAAATTCTCTGGAGTTCAGCGCTAAAACGCTTTATTTTAACGTTTTAGCCCTGGGTCATTTATATGACTTACACGGTTACTTCCTACATTTCACTCACGCACCTTTCTCATATTCTACCTCACTCACTCTCAAGAAATTCTTGCTAATTCTTCTGCCTCTCTTCTACATCCATATAACCATCAATAACAAGGAACATGTCTTCGCCATCCAATCAACACACCAAAAAGAGGCCCAGGGTTACCAAGGGCAAAGAACCTACCCCTCCACCTTCCTATGATGAAACGGTATGGAGGAGTGTTTCCCATGAAACCAGATTCAATGGCAAGACATCCTCTAGGCTATTTGTCCGAGAGAGAAAATTCATCTTGGACAAAGATGAATATCCTGAATTTCAATCTGTGTTGGTTAAGCGGGAATGGGAGAAGTTTGGCATGATGATGGAAAATAGCAGCCAAGCTATTTGCAAGTAATTCTATGCCATGCCTACAATGCAGACGAAGGCAGCAAGCGACATTATGTTAGTTTCTTACGGGGGAAAAAGGTCAAGTATGATGCTCACACAATTCAGAAACTCTTGAGGATCTCTTACTGTGATTACATACAGCGATAAAATTGTCAGTTTCTCAGAACTTGGCAAAAGATTGACAACCCCCCAAGAGAAGCAGCCCTGAGTTTTTGACTTGGACAAAATTAGGAGCGGCTGAGCCTGTGTTGCACACTGTAGCCAAACCTAATGAATCTTGGGAGATGACGAAGGATGCCGTTAATCCCAAATTGTTGTTGTTGAGGCTGTTGAATGGACTGGCTAGGGTGTGGTATCATTTTGTGGTTTCAAATGTACTGCCTACCTCCAATCAGGCGGAGGTTATTCAGATGCGGGCTATTTTGATTTACACTATCATGACTGGGAAGAAAGTGGATCTTCCCATTATTCTTCAGAATAACATTTATGAGATGGCAAATTCTGATAGTAGTACTGCGGCACTAGGTCACAGTTCTTTGATCCAGCATTTGTGTAAGAGAGCTGGAGTTTACATTCCTGATATTGGAGCGCAGGTTAAGTTACATCCTGACCTTAATGCAAAGATGATCAAACAACAGCTTCGGATTGGAGGAGGAACAAACTCTGGCTTGACACCGGGAAGGAAGAAAATGACATAGGAAGAGTCCGAGTCAGTACGCCACAGGCGATCAGCAGAGCAGTGGCTGGTCAACACAGAGGTCCGTCTGGGGTTTTTACGCCGCCGTCTCAAGTTCATGCAGACGAGTCAGAGATCATATTAGACTCAGATGGTTCAGATGTGACGGCCCTCTGTGAGGCATAGGGAGTCCAACCGGCAGAGTTTCAGACTGAGGAGTACCCTCATTCAGAGGAGGAGGATGCATTTGAGGCAGCCGCTATAGCATTCTTTGAAGAGCACCCTGATGAGGCTGAGGCTGTGGTGGATGCCATGGGTACTGGTGATCCGCTTGCTACTAATCAGATTGCAGGAGATCAGCCTGTTAAAGATAGTACCGGTGTGGAGGAGGATCAACCTGCTAGTGCTGAAGATGAGGAGGACTTGATGTCCCACATTGACTTTTGATTTCACTCCTCTTTAGTTTCTGTTATTTTGATCTTAGTTTCTTTTAGTTTTATTTTGCTATTAGTTTACTTTTGTAATTCAGTTAAGTACATTGGGATATTTGTTGTTTTTGCATGATGCACATTACGATAGTACTGATGCTATTTGTAACACCCCGTGTATACCCGGTTTGTTAACATATCATCATATTAAGCTATGCTTAATTAAAATGCGAAATAACTTTTTCTTTAATTCAATTATGACGTCATTATACTTAGCCAAGTTGATTACTTAATCAATTTCATAAAATATTGCCTGTATGTAAATTGCAAAGGACAACTAATAGAAATACCTCAATATATAATTAAAGTGAGTATCTAAAGTCACGAATCTACAACAAGTAGTCCGGACAATAATCCTGATACATTATTACAACTTTAATTAAAACAAGACATAACCAAGTCTATGTAGCATGGACAAACCCCATGCTCACTAAATAGGGCAACAAAGCCCAACAACAATCTCAACTCAAATAACATAATACTGACAGAAAACATAAACAACATCCAATATCCAGTCATGACAGCATGCATCAGGTATATATCAACTAAGTTCTGGCCTCCTGCCGCCAGAGGCATTAGCCCCCGAATTACCTGAACCTGAAATAAGCATCCCCAAATGAGGGGTGAGATCTTTAAAAAAGAAATCTCAGTAAGACAAGGGGTCCTCAAGGATCTTCCACCCCAAGCTGACTTACATGTGCAATATAAGTTCAAAAGCAGTAATTTCCAATATAAGTTCCAAAACTATGCAGTGCAACAGTTATTCATGCCATGTGTGTTATAACTATTCTACTGGCCAGAGAAATGCAGAAATACGTCTATTACCCACATAGTAGTACAAGGAACATCGGTTGCACCTCACCCACAGCCTCACCCTCTTGTATGTACGACATACTCAGGCTTACCGTATAGATGGACACCACATGCATATCATAAAGGCACATTGCATATAACAGCTCAACAACATTCTCAAGTATAAAAGCATGTAACACAGCATGCATATAAACCATCCCCCCATGGGACATGGTGGAACCAAACAATGGCAAAGCCGAGGACACGAAAGCTTACCTTGCAAGCTCACAATCCTATGCCAAGAGTCCACACAATCTCAAAGGCCAAACACAGCAGTATCACAATCTGTTATGGACCAATATTATATCAATAACCAAAGCTCATACGCACAAGCATAAAGACTACGTTTTTCCTTTACGTTTTACGTCTTAAGGCTTCCTACAAAGCCACAAGTACCATTTCATCCAACTATGGTCCACAAACCCATACAGGACCTCTGTATGAACAGTACCCTAATATTCATCGAAAATCCAGAATATCAGGATATATGTCGGGGACATATCCGGATATCAGAGATCCCATATCCGGATATCAATATCCGGATACCGTATCCAGATATCCATATCCGGATACCGTATCCGGATATCCATATCCGGATATCATATCCGGATATTTCGCGACAGAATGCAGTTCTGCATTTTCGCGAAGATATCACCCAAAGGTCCAAATCTTACCCATTAAATACGTTCAAGACTATACTTTTAGGCAGATACAGGTTCATACACTGATAGGTTACATGTTTAACTCATTAACATGCAAGGACACCAACTTTAAACCCTTAAAACTCATGATCAAGGTTGGTATAACTTTCCATAGCTCAAAACAGAGGAAGAATGTGCTCTTTGAGCTCACAACCAGCCTTAAGGTGCTGACACAAGAGTGTGCACGAAAATGGTGCTCAAGACTTGATTTTTCTTCACAAAGGTTGACACTTGGAGCTTCAACAACCAAGAACAAAGCTCCAACCCAACAACCCACCAACTCAGCCCCTTCACACAACAATACAGCCACAAACACTCAGAAATAAGGTCTCCCACAACCTCCCAATGATGATGCACACTCACCCAAGGTGATTTGATGAAGAAATCAATGTAAAAGGTGACAACTTTGCTCAAGGAATGAAGAAAAGGCTAATGGAATATGAACCAACACTCAGCCGCCAAGAGAGTCACGTAGGAAAATCTGTATGCCTAGGGTTTTATGCCTTAACAAGCCTATATATAGCCACTTAAGCATTTAACGCGCAATATTAGCATTAATATCTACGCTTAGCATTGTAATCCCAATCTTTGGAATCTTAACCTACTCAATTTCACAAGAATTATCATATTTTTATTTTTATTTTCGAAGTACCTTTTCGGTACGCAATTTTCCATAGCCAGTATCAACTGGCACCAGTTTTCATTATTTTGACTTGAAACTTGTTTTACAAGTCCTACATATTATTCTAGTAATTATCATGCACTTATTATAATTTTTTGGGATACTTCACCGGTACGCATTTATACCGGGTAGCAGAACCGGTATCTGCACTTTTCCTCCAAAAAGCGACTTTCAGCATTATTTCTCACTTACTATAATTATTAAAGCCTCATAATAATTATTAGGGTCAATTATGGAATTATTTCGTAATTACCATGATTAATTAGTTAATTTCCTTAATTAACGGTGCGGGTTCTTACATTCACCCCACCTTTTTAAGGATTTTGTCCTCAAAATCAGAAACATACCTATCTCGAAAGTCGGGATACTGCCGGAGAAGCTTGTTCTCTCGCTCCCAAGTGCACTCCTCAGGAGTTCTTCCGATCCACTGCACTTTCACCATCAGAATGGTCTTGCTCATCAGCTGCTTCTGGCCACGATCGAGAATCTTAAGTGGTCCGACGGGAGTCTTAAGGTTCTCCCGAACCTCCACATCATCCGGTTGCACCACGTGAGAAGGATCCACTACGTACTTGCAAAGCTGAGACACGTGAAACACGTCGTGGATGTTGGCCAAGTTCGGAGGCAGGGCAAGCCAATAGGCAACAAGTCCTACTCTACCAAGGATCTGGTATGGCCCAATAAACCGCGGGCTTAGCTTCCTCACTCCGAGTGCTTGTCCAACACCGGTGACAGGTGAAAGTCTCACAAACACATGCTCACCCTCACTGAACTCCAGTGGACGATGCTTGACATCGTAGTAACTCTTCTGGCGATTCTGCGTCTGCTTTAGCTTCTCTCTGATCATCTGGATCTGCTGGGTGGTATCTTGGACAAAGTCCAAGCCAAGAAGCTCCTTATCTCCAACCTCAGACCAGCAGGTAGGATTCTAACACCTCCTACCGTACAATGCCTCGTAGGGTGCCATGCCCAGGCTAGCATGAAAGCTGTTGTTGTATGAAAACTCAACCAACGGAAGGTACCTATCCCATACTGGACCCTGCTCCAATGTGCAAGCCCTCAACATGTCCTCCAAGGTCAGGATGGTCCTCTCAGTTTGTCCATCAGTCTGAGGGTGATAGGCGGTACTCAATCTCAACTGCGTACCAAAAGCCTCCTGCAGCGCCTCCCCAAACCGAGATATGAACTTCGGGTCCCTATCATTGATGATACTCTCGAGCACACTGTGAAGCCTCACAATCTCGCGAACATAAAGTCTGGCCAACTGCTATGTAGTGAAGCTCACCTTCACTAGAAGAAAATGGGCTTACTTCGTCAGTATGTCCATAATCACCCAGATAGAGTCACAACCCGCCTGAGTCTTCGGCAAACCCACCACGAAGTCCATGGAAATGCTCTCCCATTTCCACTCCAAAATCTCAAGAGGTTGAAGCTTACCAGACGGCTTCTGGTGTTCAATCTTAACCTTTTGGCAAATCTAACACTTGGACACAAAAACAACAACATCCTTCTTCATGCCTGGCCACTAGAAGTTCTCCTTCAGATCTTGATACATCTTTTTAGCACCAGGGTGGATAGAAAATTGGCCCTTATGGCCTTCTGCCATAACCTCTTCGGTTAATGGACCTCGAGGAACCACAATCCTCTTCTGAAACAACAGAAGTCCATCCTCATTCCAAGACACACCGTCTTGGTTCTTCACGTAGTCCAGGCACTCTCTCAGCACTTGCGCCTCTTTGATCTTTTCTAAGAGCTCGTTGACAACATCTGCTGCTTCCATCACGAGAAGTGCACCCCTACGCGGAGAGGTCACTACCAGGTTCCGAAACTTCTCAACCACATCAAAGTTACAAAGTAACGAACTAGATAAGCTCACGGATTTTCGGCTCAAAGCATCTGCTACCACATTGGCCTTGCCAGGATGATACTTCAGCTCAAAGTCATAATCCTTCAGGAAATCCATCCATCTCCTCTGCCTCATGTTCAGCTTTTTCTGGTTGAAAAGGTACTTCAAACTCTTGTGGTCACTGAACACCACAAACTTCAGACTAAAAAGATAATGCCTCCAAATCTTGAAAGAAAAAACAATGGCCGCCAACTCCAAGTCATGAGTCAGGTAGTTCTCCTCATGAGGCTTCAACTGCCTCGAAGCAAAAGCAACCGCTCTACTAGTCTGCATCAACACACAGCCTAGCCCCTTTCCAGAAGCATCGCAGTAAAGCTCCAACTGCTCCTTGTAAGAACCCGCACCGCTAATTAAGGTAATTAGTGAATTAATCATGATAATTAGAAAATGATTCCATAATTGACCTTAATAATTAATATTGGGCTTAAATAATTATACTGAGTGAGTAAAAATGCTGAAAGTCGCTTTTCGGAAGAAAAGCGCAGATACCGGTTCTGCTACTCGGTATAAATGCGTACCGGAAAAATATCCCGGAAAATTATAACGAATGCATGATAATTACTAGAATATTATGTAGGACTTGTAAAACAAGTTTCAAGTCAAAATAATGTAATCTGATGCCAGAACTGATACTGGCTATGGAAAAGCGCGTACCAGAAAGGTGCTCCGAAAAATAAAATAAAAATATGACAAATCTTAGAAAAATGTGTAGGTCTAGATTCCAAAGTTTTGGATCAAGATCTTTTGCGTTGCTATTAAGGCTAATACTGCGCGTTGTGGCTTAAATGCCTATATATACTACCATTAAGAGGGCACACAACCCTAGGCAGCCACTATCATACGTGAAGGGGCTGAGCAGAATTTCAAAAACACTGTTTCATTGGCTTCTCTTCTCTTTTCTTGAGGTTGAAGCCATTTCCTTCACATTTCCTCTTCTAAACACTTGATTGGGTGGGTTGTGGGAGTGTGAGGCTGCATTCTTGCACTCTCAGCCATTGGGGAGTGTGTTTTGAGGGTCTGTTTTGGGGGTTGAGTTGTGTTGAGAGGGTGTTGTGAGCTTTTCCTTGGTGGTGGAAGCTCCAAGAAGCAACCTTTGGGTAGGAAGATCAAGTCTTGTGCACCATTTTCGTGCACCTTTGTGAGGCCTGAGTTGAGGAGCTTTTGGAGAGCTCCAAGAGCACACATTACTCTGTTTCAAGCTTGGGGTAAGTTTCCTCATCTTTGATCTTAGTTTTATGGCTTAAAGTTGATGTCTTTGCCATGATTAATGAGTAAACAAGAAGGTATAATGAATATGAACCTAAAACAGATTAAAGATGCATGCTTTAACGTGTACATGTGTTAAAAGTTGAATCTTTGGGGTGGATATTCACGAAATGCAGAAACTGAATTCTGTCGTGAGATATCCGGATATTTGTCGAACAGATATCCGGATATCAGTATCCGGATATGGTATCCGGATATGCATATCCGGATATGGTATCCGGATATTCATATTCGGATGTGGGATCTGGGTATCCGGATATGGTATATCCGGATATGGCCAGTGTGATATCCGAATATGGCATATCCGGATATGTCCCTTGTGATATCCGGATATCCTGGGATTTCGCAGAACAGAAGCTGTGCTGCGTGAACAGTAAGCTATTGGGGGTTTGTGGACCCTAGAATAAGGAAGTTGAACTTCTGTAATTAATGAACTAAGTCAGAATCATATGACTAAGGGCTTATGGCTTTGTTGGAAGCCTTAAGACGTAAAACATAAAGGAAAGGCGTAGTCTTTAAGTTGTATGCTTGTGATGCATAAATACTGATGTATTATTGGTCCATATCAGATTGTGATACTGCTGTGTTTGGACGTAAGAGTGGTTGGACTCTTGGCTTGGATAGCTAGCTTGCAAGGTAAGCTTTCGTGTCCTCGGTTTAGCCATTTTGTGGTTCCACCATGTCCCATGGGGATGTGGTTTATGCATGCTGTGTTACATGCTTTGATGTTTTGGAAATGCTGTTGAGCTATTATATGCAATGTGCTTTTATGATATGCATGTGGTGTCCACCTATACGGTAAGCCTGAGTATGTGGTACATACAAGATGGTGAGGCTGTGGGTGAGGTGCAAGCGGTGTTCCTTGTACTCATGTGGGTTTAGACGTATTCCTGCATTTCTCTGGCCAGTAGATTTGATAAACACACATGGCATGATTATCTGCTGCATTGCATAGTTTTGGAACTTATATTGCAAATACTGTTTTTGAACTTATATTACACATGTAAGTGAGCTTGGGGTGGAAGATCCTTGAGAACCCCTTGTCTTACTGAGATTTCTTGTTTAGAGATCTCACCCCACGTTTGGGGATGCTTATTTCAGGATCAGGTAATATTGAGGGCTCAGGTGGCAGGAGGCCAGAGCTGAGTTGATATTATGATATGCTGACATGCTGGATTTGACTGCTGTTATGTTTTCCGCTTGATTATGATGTTATGTTTGAGACTGTTGTTGGGCATTATGCCTTATTTGGTGAGCATGGGGTTTGTCCATGCCACATGGTTTTGTTATGGTCTTTTAGTTAAAGTTGTAATTAAAGTATCAGGATTTTGACCCAGGCTATGCGTTGTAGTCCCGTGGTTTTAGATACTCACTTGTTATTTATATATGAGGTATTTCAGTTAGTTGTCTTGCAATTTACATACAGGCAGTATTTTATAAAATTGATTAAGTAACCAAGATGGCTAAGGTTAATGATGTCATAATTGAATTAAAGAAAAAGTTATTCCGCATTTTAATTAAGCGTAGCTTAATACGATAGTATGTTAACAATCCGGGTTAACACGGGCTGTTACACTCCTCGGGATCAGGAAGGATCAACACAGGTGCGGTAGCCAATCTCTCCTTCAACTCCTGAAAGCATTTCCCACACTCGTAAGTCCGAACAAACGGAGTCTTCTTACGAGTAAGGAGAGTGAACAAGACCATCTTAGAGAATCCCTCGATGAACCTCATGTAGTACCCAGCCAAACCCAAGAAACTCTTAACTTCAGAAATAGTCTTGGGCCTCACCCAATCCATCACTGACTCAATCTTGTTAGGATCTACTACAACTCCCTCAGCGAAAATCACATGCCCAAGAAACTTCACGGATCTGAGCTAAAACTCACACTTGGAAGGTTTCGCATACAACTTCTTCTCTTTTAGCAGTTGTAGCATAATTTTCAGATGCTCATCATGTTCATCCTCCGTCTTGGAGTAAATCAAAATATCATCCATGAAGACGATCACGAACTTATCCAGGTACAGCTAGAAAATCTTGTTCATGTAGTCCATGAACACTGCAGGTGCATTGGTGAGTCCGAAAGGAATCACCAAATACTCAAAATGACCATATCTCGAGCGAAATGCGGTCTTAGGGACATCCTCCGGCTTCACCCGAATCTGATGGTATCCGGACCGGAGATCAATCTTCGAATACACACAAGCACCCCTGAGCTGATCCAACATATCATCAATCCGAGGAAGAGGATACTTGTTCTTGATCGTCACCTTGTTCAGCTGCCTGTAGTCGGTGCACAATCGCATTGTCCCGTCTTTCTTAATCACAAAGATAACTGGTGCTCCCCACGGAGACACACTCGGTCTCGGATGAAATTTTTCGCCGAAAGATCCTCAATGTGCTTCTTCAGCTCTGCCAACTCCAGTGGCGACATCCGATATGGAGCTAATGAAATAGGCCCCACACCAGGCAACAGATCTATGGAGAACTCTATCTCCCTCTATGGTAGAAACTCGGGAATCTCCTCTGGAAACACCTCGAGGAATTTCCTCACCACAGGAATGCCAGTGATATCCTCTTGTGTCCCACTCACCAAACCTCCCAACATGACATAACCATATGCCCCTGCTCTCAAGGCTCTCCTAGCCTGCAATAATGAAATGTACGGCGAAGAACTAGCTGTGGAATCACACGGAGACATCACCACTCGCTTGGCACAACAATCAATCATCACAAAATTCCTGGAGAACCAATCCATGCCCAAAATAATCTCTAAGTTGGCCATCGGCAATCCTATCAGATCTACCGAGAAAACACGGCCATCCCACTGAAACGCCACATCGCGATGAATAGTGGTAGAATCTCACTTTTCTCCGGTGGTGGTGGTCACCCGCAACGGTGGAGAAAGCACGGACATGGGCAACTCAAGCCCCACAGCAATCGGGTAGCAACAAAAGAGTGCGTAGCCCCAGAGTCAAACAAGACATCAACTGATGATCCACCGATGGTAACAGTACCTCTGACAAGGTTCGGAGCTCTGCCCGACTGTTGCTGATCTAGGGTGTACACACGTCCAGTAGCAGGTGGCACTACCGGTGCCGCTGAAGGAACCATCTGCAAGGGAATTTCCTGCACTGCAGTAGCTCTCGTCGTCGTCGACGGGAAGTCTCTGGAGTAGTGGCCCTCCTTGACACACTGGAAGCAGATCAACTGGCCTGGAGAACACGGCCCAAAATGAGTCTTCCCACATCCCGAGCATCTGGGAGCAGGAGGTCTCGCTGCACTCCCCTGAGCAGAAGTCCGCTTGAACTGATTTGGTGCTAGCCGAACCGCCATCTGTTTTCCATTTCCTTTGTTCCCAAACTTCCTGTCTCGCCAAGAAGTGGAACTACCAGCAACCTTCGTCGCCTCAGCAACCTTGGCCCTCTGGGCCTTTCTCGCGCTGCAGAAATCCTCGATGTCCCGACACTGCTGCGCCAGTGTCCCGAAGTCTCTCAAAGCAGAACCAGCGAGGTGAGAAGCAATATCCTCACTAAGTCCCCTGCGGAACTTAGCTGCCAAGAAAATGGAAGTAGGCCTCTCCATCCGGAAATGAGCGAACTTAACCAACTCATTGAACTTGGCCAGGTACTCATCAACAAACAACGAGCCCTAAACTAACCTGTCGAACTCCCCCTGCTTCCTCTCTTGTGCGTCATATGGGAAGTACCCACCCAAAAAACAATCCTCGAAGAATGGCCACGTCATCACATGACCCTGCATCTCGAAGACGTTTGAGGTGTTCGTCCACCACTCATGGACATCGCCCTCCAGCATGTAAGTAGTGGACATCAACTTCTGCGGATCAGTACACTGCATGACTCGGAAAATCTTTTCCAATGCCTGAAGCCATCTCGCCGCAGCAATAGGATCGTAAGACCCATCAAACGTAGGTGGCTTATGCTTACGGAAAGCATTTAGCCAGCGATCAATCTCCTCACGATCCTCAACAAAAATCGGGACGGACTGCATGGCCCCCGTCAGGTGACTACCCTCACCCATCTGGCTCTGGGTGTCATCCTGAAGACTGAAAGTAAACTGGCCTTTGAAGGCCGATGCATGTAAGGTGTAAAACAAAAATTTTACTGCGAAACATACATGCACACATAGGTTCATGCTTTAAGACAGCATGATGTTATCTTGTTTTTGGCCTGATCAGTCAGGGAGATCAGATGTCAGGCTTGAAGGGTTCAAACCCTCTAATGGTGATCCACACCACCATTCGTCAATGATGCAAGAACCCTTTCTTGAAAGCCACCAGATGAACACCACAGTAAGGCTTGCTATGCGCACAAGTGGTGAAGTTGGAGGCTAGGTATTCTGTTTGGAAAGGTGTAGTGAGCTACCCTACAGAATGGTGCATAGATGGAGGAGAGTTGGCTAGGTTTTCACAAAACCCTAAGGTGAGGAACAAGTCATGTTATGCGCACACTTGGAGAGGAGGAGGGATTTAAATCATTCAAAATGAAAACAAAATTTCAAAATCATTTGAAATTTGCGCATGGATTAGGGAGGATAAGGTGGAGCTATTGCAAAACAAATTTTGCCAACAACCTCCAATCTTATCCACATGAAATTAAGTTCAAAATAATTTAAACTTAAATTCATAAACTATCATATAGTATATACTTTTCATGCGCATAATTCAGCCCTAGAAGGGGTCCAAATATATTGAGTAGTTGCATTCAAAATTTGAATCAACTCACCCACTGATTCCCTCAACCACCAAATCTGAATGAAGCTTTGTTTTAAGTGATAAGATGACATCCTTATCACATAAACTTGCGCACCAAACAGCCAAGGAAGTGCTTCCAAAGATGCTTCTTGATCCAAGGAATATGCTCCAATAAGATCCTGTCTTATCCTTTTGTTATGAAACAACTTTTCAAAACCAATTCAAATTCGAATTCAAACACTTGAATTCAAACGTTCAAACATTCAAATTCAAAATTCAAAATTCAAAATTCAATTTCAAATTTCAAATTCAAAATTCGAATTTCAAAATTCAAATCCAAATTCAAATTTCAAAATTCAAATTTCAAATTTCAAATTTCAAATTCAAAATTCGAATTTCGAAATTCAAATTCTAAATTCAAATTTCAAAATTCAAATTTCAAATTCAAAATTCGAAATTCAAATATTTGATTATTAATTTAACTAATTAAATTAATTAGTAATGGCTTGGACTATCCAAGCCCATTACTAAACTCCATACACCACCCACCCATTTAGGTGGGCTTCCAAACAGCTTCTTGGGCTAACAACCATTATTAGGCCCAATACCTTTAAAGCTAGTCCATCATGACTACAAGGTGTTAGTGTGTGACCCATTAGGTCCAACTTAGCTTCTGACATAACTGGGCTTGGGCCCAACAAGCCCACAACCCAATTAATGACAACACAGAGCACTAGCAATGCTTTGTTGCCCCAGAACTAGTCAGATTAATGACTTGATCAACCTATTGCACATATTTGGTTACCGTATGTATTTCCCTTCGTCTCGGTTATCTTCCCATTAACCTAGGGTAAGGAAGTGTATCAACCCCTGAGGTTTAGGGTAAGCTTTATTCGAAATAGGGAATCTTCAATTTACTGACTCTAAAGGCAGATCATCTCATGATCTCTTTTACTATGCATAGATTCCCGAGTCCCTGTAAATGTCATCCCGATTTCTCCGGTTTACAGATAACCTAATCTCTCACAGAGATATGACGAATTCCTTCAGCTTATTACCCTAGCCCTGTGCCCTTTAAGGACACGCCCAACAGTATACCTATGAGTCTCCATGTTTCAGGCAGACGAGGTATACAATCAAAACATGCCTTCAAGAACACAGTCTAGGTAATAACTTCTGGTCTAAGGAAAGACATACCCAAACATAAAGAGATTACTCTAATGACACTATCTGTGAGATTTCCTCATAGAGTCTCTTTTTGGGTCTGTTCAGTGCGAGCTATACCTTTATAGGTCCACCCACGACTTTAGCTAAGATATCTCCATATCTGCAGCTCATGAGGTCTTTACCTTGTATCCATATACAAGTAGATAAGTCGTACTAGTCTTTACTCGAGATCACCGATCCCCAAACTCAGTGTCTCTAGACTAGGAACATATAATTAGGAATAGATATGTAATATCCTTGAATCCTCATGATCGTGATCTCATCACAGATACTCAAGAGATACCTGTTCTATTCCAAGGGGTTTATCCAGTTCGTTCCTATAATATTAACAGTAATATCGAGACACAATATGAAACTGAATAAATAGTGCTTTCATTTATTTGCGACAAACAAAGTTCTACATCTAGTGTCTTTTATTTAATCAAAAGATTGTCTCTAGAACACCCATATGCTAACAAGCTCCCACTTGGCCTAGAGCCAATCAGACCTAAGTCGTATGCCCAAAGCCTCATAATGACTATCATGTTTTCTCTGAGAAACAGCCTTTGTCAGAGAATCGGCCAGGTTATCGTCTTTGGGAACATAATCCATTTTTACATCATTCCTATCAATGATTTCTCTAATCAAATGATATCTGTGGAGCACGTGTTTAGATCTTTGATGAGACCTAGGTTCCTTTGACTGCGCAATGGCTCCAGTGTTGTCGCAAAGCAACTGTATGGGCTCATCCACGCTTGGAACCACCCTTAGTTCATTTACGAACTTCTTGATCCACACTGCCTCCTTAGCTGCTTCTGAAGCAGCTATGTATTCAGCCTCTGTCGTTGAATCTGCTGTTGTCTCCTGCTTGGAACTTTTCCAAGACACTGCCCCACCATTTAAGGTGAATACGAATCCTGACTGTGACTTGCAGTCATCTTTGTCACTCTGAAAGCTGGCATCAGTGAACCCTTTCACTGTTAACTCATTAACCCCACCATAGACCAGAAACGCATCCTTAGTTCTTCTTAAGTATGTAAGGATGGTTTTGACTGCCGTCCAGTGACCCTCTCCAGGGTCTGACTGGTATCTGCTCGTAATGCTTAAAGCATATGAGACATCTGGTCTCGTACATATCATGGCATACATTATGGATCCAATAGCCGAAGCGTATGGAATTCCACTCATGCGATCCTTCTCGGGCTGTGACTTAAGACACATAGCCTTTGATAGGTGTACCCTATGACTGACAGGAAGAAAGCCCCTTTTCGACCCTTCCATGCTAAACCTCTTTAGTATCTTGTCAACGTACGTGGATTGAGATAAACCCAGCAGCCTCTTGGATCTATCTCTATAGATCTTTATACCGAGTATAAAGGCTGCCTCTCCCAAATCCTTCATGGTAAAGTTTTCTGAAAGCCACTCTTTCGTTATTTTTAATGTGGGGATGTCATTTCCTATTAGCAATATGTCATCTACATAGAGCACTAGGAAGACGACATTACTCCCACTAACCTTTCTGTAAGCACAAGGTTCGTCCTCGTTCTTGATAAAACCGTTACTCTTAACGACTTCATCAAAACGTATATTCCAACTCCTTGATGCTTGCTTTAGCCCATATATTGACCTTTGTAGTTTGCATACCATATGCTCCTGATCTTTGTTTTCAAAGCCTTCAGGTTGTGTCATGTACACTTCCTCCTTCAAGAACCCATTCAAGAAGGCGGTCTTGACATCCATTTGCCAAATTTCATAGTCGTGGTATGCTGCTATTGCAAGCATGATCCTAATAGATTTGATCATGGCAACTGGTGAGAAAGTTTCATCATAGTCAACTCCTTGTCTTTGACGATTCCCTTTCGCCACCAACCTAGCTTTGTAGGTCTGAACGTTGCCATCTGCATCAGTCTTTCTTTTAAAGACCCATTTATTACCGATAGGAACTATTCCTTGCGGTTTAGGAACCAAGGTCCATACCTTGTTCTTGAAAGTAAACTGGCCTTTGAAGGCCGATGCATGTAAGGTGTAAAACAAAAATTTTACTGCGGAACATACATGCACTCATAGATTCATGCTTTAAGACAGCATGATGTTACCTTGTTTTGGCCTGATCAGTCAGGGAGATGAGATGTCAGGCTTGAAGGGTTCAAACCCTCTAATGGTGATCCACACCACCGTTCGTCTATGATGCAAGAACTCTTTCTTGAAAGCCACCAGATGAACACCACAATGAGGCTTGCTATGCGCACAAGTGGTGAGGGTGGAGGCCAGGTATCCTGTTTGGAAAGGTGTACTGAGCTACCCTACAGAATGGTGCATAGATGGAGGAGAGTTGGCTTGGTTTTCCAATGAAACCTAAGGTGAGGAACATGTCTATTTATGCGCACCCTTTGGAGAGGAGGAGGGAATTCATTCATTCAAAATGAAAACAAACTTTCAAATTCCTTTGAAAGTTGCGCATGAAACAGTGTGATAAGGTGGAGCTGTTGCAAAACAAACTTTGCCAACAACCTCCAATCTTATCCACATGAATTTAAATTCAAATTAATTTAAACATAAATTCATAAACTATCATATAGTATATAGTTTTCATGCGCATAATTCAGCCCTATAAAGGGTCCAAATACATTGAGCAGTTGCATTCAAAATTTGAATCAACTTACCCACTGATTCCCTCAACCACCAAATCTGAATGGAGGTTTGTTTTAAGTGATAAGATAACACCCTTATCACTTAAAAGTGGCGCACCAAACAGCCTAGGGAGAGCCTCCAAAGATGCTTCTTCATCCAAGGAATATGCTCCAATAAGATCCTGTCTTATCCTTTTGTTATGAAACAACTTTTCAAAACCAATTCAAATTCGAATTCAAACACTTGAACTCAAACGTTCAAACATTCAAATTCAAAATTCAAAATTTCAAATTTCAAATTCAAAATTCGAATTTCAAAATTCAAATTCAAATTCAAATTTTAAAATTCAAATTTCAAATTTCAAATTTCAAATTCAAAATTCAAAATTCAAATATTTGATTATTAATTAGTAATGGCTTGGACTATCCAAGCCCATTACTAAACTCCATGCACCACCCACCCATTTAGGTGGGCTTCCAAACAGCTTCTTGGGCTAATAACATTATTAGCCCAATACCTTTAAAGCTAGTCCATCATGACTACAAGGTGTTAGTGTGTGACACATTAGGTCCAACTTAGCTACTGACATAACTGGGCTTGGGCCCAACAAGCCTACAACCCAATTAATGACAACACAGAGCACTAGCAATGCTTTGTTGCCCCAGAACTAGTCAGATTAATGACTTGATCATCCTATTGCACATATTTGGTTACCGTATGTATTTTCCTTCGTCTCGGTTATCTTCCCATTAACCTAGGGTAAGGAAATGTATCAACCCCTGCGGTTTAGGGTAAGCTTTATTCGAAATAGGGAATCTTCAATTTACTGACTCTAAAGGCAGATCATCTCATGATCTCTTTTACTATGCATAGATTCCCGAGTCACTGTAAATGTCATCCCGATTTCTCCGGTTTACAGATAACCTAATCTCTCTCACAGAGATTTGACGAATTCCTTCAGCTTATTACCCTAGCCCTGTGCCCTTTAAGGACACGCCCAACAGTATACCTATGAGTCTCCATGTTTCAGGCAGACGAGGTATACAATCAAAACATGCCTTCAAGAACACAGTCTAGGTAATAACTTCTGGTCTAAGGAAAGACACACCCAAACATAAAGAGATTACTCTAATGACACTATCTGTGAGATTTCCTCATAGAGTCTCTTTTTGGGTCTGTTCAGTGCGAGCTATACTCTTATAGGTCCACCCACGACTTTAGCTAAGATATCTCCATATCTGCAGCTCATGAGGTCTTTACCTTGTATCCATATACAAGTAGATAAGTCGTACTAGTCTTTACTCGAGATCACTGATCCCCAAACTCAGTGTCTCTAGACTAGGAACATATAATTAGGAATAGACATGCAATATCCTTGAATCCTCATGATCGTGATCTCATCACAGATACTCAAGAGATACCTGATCTATTCCAAGGGGTTTATCCAGTTCATTCATAAAATATTAACAGTAATATCGAGACACAATATGAAACTGAATAAATAGTGCTTACATTTATTTGCGACAAATAAAGTTCTACATCTAGTGTCCTTTATTTAATCAAAAGATTGTCTCTAGGACACCCATATGCTAACAAGCTCCCACTTGGCCTAGAGCCAATCAGACCTAAGTCGTATGCCCAAAGCCTCATAATGACTATCACGTTTTCTCTGAGAAACAGCCTTTGTCAGAGAATCGGCCAGGTTATCGTCTGTGGGAACATAATCCATTTTTACATCATTCCTATCAATGATTTCTCTAATCAAATGATATCTGTGGAGCACGTGTTTAGATCTTTGATGAGACCTAGGTTCCTTTGACTGCGCGATGGCTCCAGTGTTGTCGCAAAGCAACTGTATGGGCTCATCCACGCTTGGAACCACCCTTAGTTCATTTATGAACTTCTTGATCCACACTGCCTCCTTAGCTGCTTCTGAAGCAGCTATGTATTCAGCCTCTGTCGTTGAGTCTGCTGTTGTCTCCTGCTTGGAACTTTTCCAAGACACTGCCCCACCATTTAAGGTGAATACGAATCCTGACTGTGACTTGCAGTCATCTTTATCACTCTGAAAGCTGGCATCAGTGAACCCTTTCACTGTTAACTCATTAACCCCACCATAGACCAGAAACGCATCCTTAGTTCTTCTTAAGTATTTAAGGATGGTTTTGACTGCCGTCCAGTGACCCTCTCCAGGGTCTGACTGGTATCTGCTCGTAATGCTTAAAGCATATGAGACATCTGGTCTCGTACATATCATGGCATACATGATGGATCCAATAGCCGAAGCGTATGGAATTCCACTCATGTGATCCTTCTCAGGCTGTGACTTAGGACACATAGCCTTTGATAGGTGTACCCCATGACTGACAGGAAGAAAACCCCTTTTCGACCCTTCCATGCTAAACCTCTTTAGCATCTTGTCAATGTACGTGGATTGAGATAAACCCAGCAGCCTCTTGGATCTATCTCTATAGATCTTTATACCGAGTATAAAGGCTGCCTCTCCCAAATCCTTCATGGTAAAGTTTTCTGAAAGCCACTCTTTCGTTATTTTTAATGTGGGGATGTCATTTCCTATTAGCAATATGTCATCTTCATAAAGCACTAGGAAGACGATATTACTCCCACTAACTTTCTGTAAACACAAGGTTCATATTCTTTATTGATAAAACCATTACTCTTAACGACTTCATCAAAACGTATATTCCAACTCCTTGATGCTTGCTTTAGCCCATATATTGACCTTTGTAGTTTGCATACCATATGCTCCTGATCTTTGTTTTCAAAGCCTTCAGGTTGTGTCATGTACACTTCCTCCTTCAAGAACCCATTCAAGAAGGCGGTCTTGACATCCATTTGCCAAATTTCATAGTCGTGGTATGCTGCTATTGCAAGCATGATCCTAATAGATTTGATCATGGCAACTGGTGAAAAAGTTTCATCATAGTCAACTCCTTGTCTTTGACGATACCCCTTCGCCACCAACCTAGCTTTGTAGGTCTGAACGTTGCCATCTGCATCAGTCTTTCTTTTAAAGACCCATTTATTACCAATAGGAACTATTCCTTGTGGTTTAGGAACCAAGGTCCATACCTTGTTCTGATACATCGAATCCATTTCAGATTCCATGGCTTCAAGCCATCTTGAGGAGTCAACATCTTTGACCGCCTCCTCGTAGTTACTTGGTTCATCATCCTCAACAGTTTGCTGATTCTCAATCATAAACCCGTACCTTTCAGGTGGATGGATGACCCTCGTAGATCTACGGAGTTGTGTGTTTACTCCTCCATTGGAGAACGTCGCCTGCGGAGCAGACTCGGGTTCCTCAATCTGTTCTTGTGGATCTTGCACTTCTTCAAGATCAATCTTACTCCCACTGCCTCCTTGAGAGATCAAATCCTTCTCAAGGAACTCAGCATTCTTTGACAGAAACACTTTGTGTTCTTCCATGGAGTAGAAGTAGTATCCCTTAGTACCTTTAGGATACCCCACAAATAGACATTTAGTACTCTTAGCACTAAGCTTGTCTGATGTCAACGCTTTGACATAAGCTGGCGATCCCCATACCCTGAGGTAACTCAGGTTGGGTCTCTTACCACTCCATATCTCATATGGTGTGGTCTGAACAGATTTAGACGGTACCCTATTTAGAAGGTATGCCGCTGTGTCTAAGGCATATCCCCAAAACGATTTTGGAAGTTGAGTCTCACTCATCATAGACCTAACCATGTCTAACAAGGTCCTGTTTCTCCTTTCAGAGACACCGTTTTGGTGTGGTGTGTAAGGAGCGGTAAATTGTGAGAGAATTCCATTTTCTCTCAGATAACCCTGAAACTCGTGGCTCAAATATTCACCATCACGATCTGATCGTAATGTCTTAATCATCTTGCCACGTTGTTTCTCCACCTCATTCCTAAACTCTTTGAACTTTTCAAAAGCTTCAGATTTATATCTCATTAGGTATATATACCCAAATCTTGATTTGTCATCTGTAAAGGTAATGAAATAAGAATATCCACCTCTAGCCTCAATAGACATTGGGCCACATACATCAGTATGAATGAGTTCTAATAACTCACTAGCCCTATGACTCTCAAGCCCTTTGGGCTTTTGTTGAATCATTTTCCCAGCTAGACAAGATTCACACTGTCCATAGGATTCCAAATCCATGGAGTCCAGGTATCCATCTCTATGCATCCTAGACAATCTTGTTTCATTTATGTGCCCTAGTCTACAGTGCCAAAGATAAGATTGATTATCCGTCCTAGGTCGTTTCACATCTATATTGAGCACTTCATTTCCCATTTCCAACACATACAATCCATTTATTAAAGAAGCAGTACCGTAAACCATATCCATTCAAAATGATAGAAAAAGTACCATTCCTAATACTGAAAGTATATCCATCTTGTTCTAAACAAGAAATTGAAATAATATTTCTAGAAATTTGCGGAACATAAAGACAATTATTCAAATGCAGTAAAAGGCCCGTAGGCAAAATAAGGTCAGCATCTCCAACTGAATGAGCAGCAACTCTTGCTCCATTACCAACGCGGAGATCTACCTCGTTTCTATCCAATCTCCTTGGGCTCCTAAGTACCTGCAACATATTGCAGATATGAGAACCACATCCGGTATCCAATACCCATGAGGATGGATTAGCATAAGAATAATTTATCTCAATCATGAAAATACCTGAGGCAGAAGCATCACCATGCTTCTTGTCCTTCACATTGTTCAGGTAGTCTGGACAATTCCTCTTCCAGTGGCCTTTCTTGCCACAATGGAAGCACTCAGCATCACCCTTGTCCTTAGGTGCCTTCTTACCCTTCTTCTTGCCCTTCTTCTTCTTGGATTTTCCTTTGGGCTTAAGGGGGTCACCTTTTGCAGGCTCCTTACCCTTTCCCTTGGCCTTGCTAGGCCCACCAATCAAAAGAGCCTGTGTCCTATCCTTCTTGATAGACACTTCAGCTGTTGTTAACATGCTTAACAACTCAGGCAAGCTCACTTGCATCCCATGCATATTGTAATTCATGATGAATTGACTGAAGGAAGGTGGAAGTGAGGTGAGGACTAAGTCATTACTTAGCTCGGCATCCATGATGAAGCCTAGGTTTCCTAGCTTCTCAATCAGCTCGATCATCTTGAGAACATGGCTGCCAACAGACATGCTCTCAGTCATCCTACAAGAGAACAGTTCTCTTGAGGCCTCATACCTCTCATGCCTGCCTTTAATATCATACAACTCCTTGAGATGTACGATAATAGAGGGAGCATCCATATGCTCATGCTGCTTTTGCAGTTCAGGCGACATGGATGCCAACATGATGCATACTGCCATCACATTGTCATCCAAGTGCTGTTGATGGGTTACGAAATCAAATTCCGCAAACCCTTCTTCCCCTTCCCGTGGAGCTACGGGTATTACAGCATCTAAAACGTAGGCAATCTTTTCGGCCCTTAGAACTATTCTTAGGTTCCGATACCAGTCCATAAAATTCGAACCGGTCAGTTTATTCGTATCGAGTATTGAACGCAGTGACACTGGAATAGTCATACTATAAGCTGAAAAGGATGTAAAGATAGTTTTAGTTAATATACGGTTATGTAGTTAAAAGCAAATTATTAAAGACTTGAAATAATTTGCCACTCCCACTATTTTATCTAAGTCAATGACCCTTTCTTTTGACTTAGGGTTAATCTACTTTAGATTTTACCTTAGTGGGATTAAGAGTGCGATTATTTATTTTAACCTCCGTCTGAGACCGCAAGATTAATTTAAATAAAGGGTTGATCTTTATCAACAGTATCTCATACCCTCTCTTAACATTAGGTTGACAACTCTTTGTCACTTAGTGGTGCATCTCATGCAACCAACCTAGCACCATTACCCTAAGCACCACTAAGTGACAAAGAGTTGTCAACCTAAAGTTAAGAGAGTGTATGAGATACTGTTGATAAAGATCAACCCTTTATTTAAATTAATCTTGCGGTCTCAGACGGAGGTTAAAATAAATAAACGCACTCTTAAACCCACTAAGGTAAAATCTAAAGTAGATTAACCCTAAGTCAAAAGGAAGGGTCATTGACTTAGATAAAATAGTGGGAGGGGCAAATTATTTCAAGTCTTTAATAATTTGCTTTTAACTACATAACCGTATATTAACTAAAACTATCTTTACATCCTTTTCAGCTTATAGTATGACTAATCCACTGTCACTGCGTTCAATACTCGATACGAATAAACTGACCGGTTCGAATTTTATGGACTGGTATCGGAACCTAAGAATAGTTCTAAGGGCCGAAAAGATTGCCTACGTTTTAGATGCTGTAATACCCGTAGCTCCACGGGAAGGGGAAGAAGGGTTTGCGGAATTTGATTTCGTAACCCATCAACAGCACTTGGATGACAATGTGATGGCAGTATGCATCATGTTGGCATCCATGTCGCCTGAACTGCAAAAGCAGCATGAGCATATGGATGCTCCCTCTATTATCGTACATCTCAAGGAGTTGTATGATATTAAAGGCAGGCATGAGAGGTATGAGGCCTCAAGAGAACTGTTCTCTTGTAGGATGACTGAGAGCATGTCTGTTGGCAGCCATGTTCTCAAGATGATCGGGCTGATTGAGAAGCTAGGAAACCTAGGCTTCATCATGGATGCCGAGCTAAGTAATGACTTAGTCCTCACCTCACTTCCACCTTCCTTCAGTCAATTCATCATGAATTACAATATGCATGGGATGCAAGTGAGCTTGCCTGAGTTGTTAAGCATGTTAACAACAGCTGAAGTGTCTATCAAGAAGGATAGGACACAGGCTCTTTTGATTGGTGGGCCTAGCAAGGCCAAGGGAAAGGGTAAGGAGCCTGCAAAAGGTGACCCCCTTAAGCCCAAAGGAAAATCCAAGAAGAAGAAGGGCAAGAAGAAGGGTAAGAAGGCACCTAAGGACAAGGGTGATGCTGAGTGCTTCCATTGTGGCAAGAAAGGCCACTGGAAGAGGAATTGTCCAGACTACCTGAACAATGTGAAGGACAAGAAGCATGGTGATGCTTCTGCCTCAGGTATTTTCATGATTGAGATAAATTATTCTTATGCTAATCCATCCTCATGGGTATTGGATACCGGATGTGGTTCTCATATCTGCAATATGTTGCAGGTACTTAGGAGCCCAAGGAGATTGGATAGAAACGAGGTGGATCTCCGCGTTGGTAATGGAGCAAGAGTTGCTGCTCATTCAGTTGGAGATGCTGACCTTATTTTGCCTACGGGCCTTTTATTGCATTTGAATAATTGTCTTTATGTTCCGCAAATTTCTAGAAACATTATTTCAATTTCTTGTTTAGAACAAGATGGATATACTTTCAGTATTAGGAATGGTACTTTTTCTATCATTTTGAATGATATGGTTTACGGTACTGCTTCTTTAATAAATGGATTGTATGTGTTGGAAATGGGAAATGAAGTGCTCAATATAGATGTGAAACGACCTAGGACGGATAATCAATCTTATCTTTGGCACTGTAGACTAGGGCACATAAATGAAACAAGATTGTCTAGGATGCATAGAGATGGATACCTGGACTCCATGGATTTGGAATCCTATGGACAGTGTGAATCTTGTCTAGCTGGGAAAATGATTCAACAAAAGCCCAAAGGGCTTGAGAGTCATAGGGCTAGTGAGTTATTAGAACTCATTCATACTGATGTATGTGGCCCAATGTCTATTGAGGCTAGAGGTGGATATTCTTATTTCATTACCTTTACAGATGACAAATCAAGATTTGGGTATATATACCTAATGAGATATAAATCTGAAGCTTTTGAAAAGTTCAAAGAGTTTAGGAATGAGGTGGAGAAACAGCGTGGCAAGATGATTAAGACATTACGATCAGATCGTGGTGGTGAATATTTGAGCCACGAGTTTCAGGGTTATCTGAGAGAAAATGGAATTCTCTCACAATTTACCGCTCCTTACACACCACACCAAAACGGTGTCTCCGAAAGGAGAAACAGGACCTTGTTAGACATGGTTAGGTCTATGATGAGTGAGACTCAACTTCCAAAATCGTTTTGGGGATATGCCTTAGACACAGCGGCATACCTTCTAAATAGGGTACCGTCTAAATCTGTTCAGACCACACCATATGAGATATGGAGTGGTAAGAGACCCAACCTGAGTTACCTCAGGGTATGGGGATCGCCAGCTTATGTCAAAGCGTTGACATCAGACAAGCTTAGTGCTAAGAGTACTAAATGTCTATTTGTGGGGTATCCTAAAGGTACTAAGGGATACTACTTCTACTCCATGGAAGAACACAAAGTGTTTGTTTCAAAGAATGCTGAGTTCCTTGAGAAGGATTTGATCTCTCAAGGAGGCAGTGGGAGTAAGATTGATCTTGAAGAAGTGCAAGATCCACAAGAACAGATTGAGGAACCCGAGTCTGCTCCGCAGGCGACGTTCTCCAATGGAGAAGTAAACACACAACTCCGTAGACCTACGAGGGTCATCCATCCACCTGAAAGGTACGGGTTTGTGATTGAGAATCAGCAAACTGTTGAGGATGATGAACCAAGTAACTACGAGGAGGCGGTCAAAGATGTTGACTCCTCAAAATGGCTTGAAGCCATGGAATCTGAAATGGATTCGATGTATCAGAACAAGGTATGGACCTTGGTTCCTAAACCACAAGGAATAGTTCCTATTGGTAATAAATGGGTCTTTAAAAGAAAGACTGATGCAGATGGCAACGTTCAGACCTACAAAGCTAGGTTGGTGGCGAAAGGGTATCGTCAAAGACAAGGAGTTGACTATGATGAAACTTTTTCACCAGTTGCCATGATCAAATCTATTAGGATCATGCTTGCAATAGCAGCATACCACGACTATGAAATTTGGCAAATGGATGTCAAGACCGCCTTCTTGAATGGGTTCTTGAAGGAGGAAGTGTACATGACACAACCTGAAGGCTTTGAAAACAAAGATCAGGTGCATATGGTATGCAAACTACAAAGGTCAATATATGGGCTAAAGCAAGCATCAAGGAGTTGGAATATACGTTTTGATGAAGTCGTTAAGAGTAACGGTTTTATCAAGAACGAGGATGAACCTTGTGTTTACAGAAAGGTAAGTGGGAGTAATGTCGTCTTCCTAGTGCTTTATGTAGATGACATATTGCTAATAGGAAATGACATCCCCACATTAAAAATAACGAAAGAGTGGCTTTCAGAAAACTTTACCATGAAGGATTTGGGAGAGGCAGCCTTTATACTCGGTATAAAGATCTATAGAGATAGATCCAAGAGGCTGTTGGGTTTATCTCAATCCACGTACGTTGACAAGATGCTAAAGAGGTTTAGCATGGAAGGGTCGAAAAGGGGTTTTCTTCCTGTCAGTCATGGGGTACACCTATCAAGGGCTATGTGTCCTAAGTCACAGCCTGAGAAGGATCGCATGAGTGGAATTCCATACGCTTCGGCTATTGGATCCATCATGTATGCCATGATATGTACGAGACCAGATGTCTCATATGCTTTAAGCATTACGAGCAGATACCAGTCAGACCCTGGAGAGGGTCACTGGACGGCAGTCAAAACCATCCTTAAATACTTAAGAAGAACTAAGGATGCGTTTCTGGTCTATGGTGGGGTTAATGAGTTAACAGTGAAAGGGTTCACTGATGCCAGCTTTCAGAGTGACAAAGATGACTGCAAGTCACAGTCAGGATTCGTATTCACCTTAAATGGTGGGGCAGTGTCTTGGAAAAGTTCCAAGCAGGAGACAACAGCAGACTCAACGACAGAGGCTGAATACATAGCTGCTTCAGAAGCAGCTAAGGAGGCAGTGTGGATCAAGAAGTTCATAAATGAACTAAGGGTGGTTCCAAGCGTGGATGAGCCCATACAGTTGCTTTGCGACAACACTGGAGCCATCGCGCAGTCAAAGGAACCTAGGTCTCATCAAAGATCTAAACACGTGCTCCGCAGATATCATTTGATTAGAGAAATCATTGATAGGAATGATGTAAAAATGGATTATGTTCCCACAGACGATAACCTGGCCGATTCTCTGACAAAGGCTGTTTCTCAGAGAAAACATGATAGTCATTATGAGGCTTTGGGCATACGACTTAGGTCTGATTGGCTCTAGGCCAAGTGGGAGCTTGTTAGCATATGGGTGTCCTAGAGACAATCTTTTGATTAAATAAAGGACACTAGATGTAGAACTTTATTTGTCGCAAATAAATGTAAGCACTATTTATTCAGTTTCATATTGTGTCTCGATATTACTGTTAATATTATATGAATGAACTGGATAAACCCCTTGGAATAGAACAGGTATCTCTTGAGTATCTGTGATGAGATCACGATCATGAGGATTCAAGGATATTGCATGTCTATTCCTAATTATATGTTCCTAGTCTAGAGACACTGAGTTTGGGGATCAGTGATCTCGAGTAAAGACTAGTACGACTTATCTACTTGTATATGGATACAAGGTAAAGACCTCATGAGCTGCAGATATGGAGATATCTTAGCTAAAGTCGTTGGTGGACCTATAAGAGTATAGCTCGCACTGAACAGACCCAAAAAGAGACTATATGAGGAAATCTCACAGATAGTGTCATTAGAGTAATCTCTTTATGTTTGGGTGTGTCTTTCCTTAGACCAGAAGTTATTACCTAGACTGTGTTCTTGAAGGCATGTTTTGATTGTATACCTCGTCTGCCTGAAACATGGAGACTCATAGGTATACTGTTGGGCGTGTCCTTAAAGGGCACAGGGCTAGGGTAATAAGCTGAAGGAATTCGTCAAATCTCTGTGAGAGATTAGGTTATCTGTAAACCGGAGAAATCGGGATGACATTTACAGGGACTCGGGAATCTATGCATAGTAAAAGAGATTATGAGACGATCTGCCTTTAGAGTCAGTAAATTGAAGATTCCCTATTTCGAATAAAGCTTACCCTAAACCGCAGGGGTTGATACATTTCCTTACCCTAGGTTAATGGGAAGATAACCGAGACGAAGGGAAATACATACGGTAACCAAATATGTGCAATAGGATGATCAAGTCATTAATCTGACTAGTTCTGGGGCAACAAAGCATTGCTAGTGCTCTGTGTTGTCATTAATTGGGTTGTGGGCTTGTTGGGCCCAAACCCAGTTATGTCAGTAGCTAAGTTGGACCTAATGGGTCACACACTAACACCTTGTAGTTATGATGGACTAGCTTTAAAGGTATTGGGCCTAATAATGTTATTAGCCCAAGAAGCTGTTTGGAAGCCCACCTAAATGGGTGGGTGGTGCATGGAGTTTAGTAATGGGCTTGGATAGTCCAAGCCATTACTAATTAATTTAATTAGTTAAATTAATAATCAAATATTTGAATTTCGAATTTTGAATTTGAAATTTGAATTTTGAAATTTGAATTTTGAATTTGAATTTTGAAATTCGAATTTTGAATTTGAAATTTGAAATTTGAAATTTGAATTTGAATTTGAATTTTGAATTTGAAATTTGAAATTTGGAATTTTGAATTTTGAATTTGAATGTTTGAACGTTTGAATTCAAGTGTTTGAATTCGAATTTGAATTGGTTTTGAAAAGTTGTTTCATAACAAAAGGATAAGACAGGATCTTATTGGAGCATATTCCTTGGATGAAGAAGCATCTTTGGAGGCTCTCCCTAGGCTGTTTGGTGCGCCACTTTTAAGTGATAAGAGTGTTATCTTATCACTTAAAACAAACCTCCATTCAGATTTGGTGGTTGAGGGAATCAGTGGGTAAATTGATTCAAATTTTGAATGCAACTGCTCAATGTATTTGGACCCTTTATAGGGCTGAATTATGCGCATGAAAACTATATACTATATGATAGTTTATGAATTTAAGTTTAAATTAATTTGAATTTAAATTCATGTGGATAAGATTGGAGGTTGTTGGCAAAGTTTGTTTTGCAACAGCTCCACCTTATCACACTGTTTCATGCACAACTTTCAAAGAAATTTGAAAGTTTGTTTTTCATTTTGAATGAATGAATTCCCTCCTCCTCTCCAAAGGGTGCGCATAAATAGACATGTTCCTCACCTTAGGTTTCATTGGAAAACCAAGCCAACTCTCCTCCTCTATGCACCATTTTGTAGGGTAGCTCAGTACACCTTTCCAAACAGGATACCTAGCCTCCACCCTCACCACTTGTGCGCATAGCAAGCCTCATTGTGGTGTTCATCTGGTGGCTTTCAAGAAAGAGTTCTTGCATCATAGACGAATGGTGGTGTGGATCACCATTAGAGGGTTTGAACCCTTCAAGCCTGACATCTCATCTCCCTGACTGATTAGGCCAAAACAAGGTAACATCATGCTGTCTTAAAGCATGAATCTATGAGTGCATGTATGTTCCGCAGTAAAATTTTTGTTTTACACCTTACATGCATCGGCCTTCAAAGGCCAGTTTACTTTCACATGGGACATGGTGGAACCAAACAATGGCAAAGCCGAGGACACAAAAGCTTAATTACCTTGCAAGCTCACAATCCTATGCCAAGAGTCCACAGAATCTCAAAGCCCAAACATAGCAGTATCACAATCTGTTATGGACCAATATTATATCAATAACCAAAGCTCATATGCACAAGCATAAAGACTACGTTTTCCCTTTACGTTTTACGTCTTAAGGCTTCCAACAAAGCCACAAGCCCGCCCTTAAACACTTAAGTTCTTACTTAGATAATTAATTACAGAAGTACCATTTCATCCAACTAGGGTCTACAAACCCATACAGGACTTCTATATGAACAGTACCCTACTACTCATCGAAAACCCAGAATATCCGGATATATGTCGGGGACATATCCGGATATCAGAGACCCCATATCCGGATATCAATATCCGGATACCGTATCCAGATATCAATATCCGGATATTTCGCGACAGAATGCAGTTCTGCATTTTCGCGAAGATATCACCCAAAGGTCCAACTTTTACCCATTAAATACGTTCAAGACTATATTTTTAGGCACATACAAGTTCATACACTGTTAGGTTACATGTTTAACTCATTAACATGCAAGGACACCAAATTTAAACCCTTAAAACTCATGATCAAGGTTAGTACAACTTACCACAGCTCAAAACAGAGGAAGAATGTGCTCTTGGAGCTCACAATCAGCCTCAAGGTGCTGACACAAGAGGGTGCACGAAAATGGTGCTCAAGACTTGATTTTTCTTCACAGAGGTTGACACTTGGAGCTTCAACAACCAAGAACAAAGCTCCAACCCAACAATCCACCAACTCAGCCCCCTCACACAACAACACAGCCTCAAACACTTAGAAACAAGGTCTCCCACAACCTCCCAATGATGATGCACACTCTCCCAAGGTGATTTGATGAAGAAATCAATGTAAAAGGTGACAACTTTGCTCAAGGAATAAAGAAAAGGAAAATGGAACAGTAACCAACACTCAGCCACCAAGAGAGTCACGTAGGAAAATCTCTATGCCTAGGGTTTTGTGCCTTAACAAGCCTATATATAGCCACTGAAGCATTTAACGCGATTAGCATTAATAGCTACACTTAGCATTTTAATCCCAAACTTTGGAATCTTAACCTACTCAATTTTACAAGAATTATCATATTTTTATTTTATTTTTCGGAGCACCTTTCCGGTATGCGTTTTTCCATAGCTAGTATCAGTTCTGGCACCAGTTCTCATTATTTTGACTTGAAACTTGTTTTACAAGTCCTACATATTATTCTAGTAATTATCATGCACTTATTATAATTTTCTGGGATACTTCACCGGTACGCATTTATACCGGGTAGCAGAACCGGTATCTGCACTCTTCATCCGAAAAATGACTTTCAACATTATTTCTCACTTACTATAATTATTAAAGCCTCATAATAATTATTCGGGTCAATTATGGAATTATTTCCTAATTATCACAATTAATTAATTAATTTCCTTAATTAATAGTGCTGGTTCTTACATTATTGGTTTATATATGAATGTGTTTCAATGATCAAAATCTGGCTGCATATAATTTTTAGATTCAAATTAGTTGCTGGGGACAACAACGTTTAAATCTGGGAATTGGGTGTGAATGAATGGCATGCAAACATCATGGAGATGTCACACAAATTGATGAGCCAAAACAGGGAAATATCTCAATCTTTTTTTTTCTAAGTTTTCTTGTGTGATTTGGATTTCAGTTGTGATATGGAATTCAATGAGGAAAAGACTGATCAAAGTTTTATATGATTGATCAAATTAAGGATACAATCTTATACCTTGCATGTTTAGCAAAAATGAAATGATTGCATGACTCATTCAATGTGAAATATGAAAGAGTAGAGAGATTATTTGTGATACATATAGAGAATGTCAAGCATGCACTCTGAAGTGTGAGAATTTGAGCCTACATAGAAAATTTTGTTCAGAGAGCACTTCACTGCATGAATAACTCTAGAACTTTCCCTATTTTTTACTTGAAATAGTTTATGATGTGTAGTGTAGAAATGATTGAGGCATTTCCTTCTTGAACCAGAAAGTTTAAATGGCCAACCCTAATGTTTCCATTGCATGAAACCCTTGAGCTTAAGCCTGTTTGTTCTGTAAAACCAAGAGCCTACATTCATTCCGATCCTTTAGATTACAAGTTTCAGATAAGGGCTAATGGATGAAAGTTATGTTGGGAGAAAAGTGTTTCTTGCAATGCATGAATGCACAAAGTGTTGGAAATATAGAGAAGAAGAAGGAAGAAAAAGGAAAAAGGGAACTAAAGACACAAAGTGTTTGGAAGAAAAAGGAAAAAGGGAATTAAAGACACAAAGTGTTTGGAAGAAAAAGGAGGAAGAAAGGTTCAAAGAAAAAGAAAAGTTTTAGAAAAGGAGGTACAAGGAATGAAAAGAAAGAGGGTTGGAAGGATTAAGAAGAATACGGATAAATACAATTGTGAAATATAAAAGAGTAGAGATTTCTGTTTAGAAATCTCACCCCACGTTTGTGGCACTATTTCAGGTTCAGGTAATGCGGGGGTTGAGACCTCTAGCGGTAGGAGGCCGGAGTTTAGCTGATTTATATGTTGTTATGCTGATTATGTTGGATGTTGGATCATGTCTGTTGCTAATATGCCATTAGTTTCATTCTGCTTTGTCATTATGTTGTTGTTGAGACTCTGTTGGGCTTGATGCCTTATCTGGTGAGCATGGGGATTGTCCATGCCACGATAATTGACTATGTCTTATGTTTGGATTCGAGTTGTAATAATATATCAGGATTATGTCCGGACTACATGTTGTAGTTCCGTGATTTTAGATACTCACAGTTATTTATATATGAGGTATTTCAGTTAGTTGTCTTTTGCAATTTACATACAGGCAATGTTTTATGACAATGATTAAGTAATGAACTTGGTAATTTTAATGACTTCATAATTGAAAAGAAAAAGATATTCCGCATTTTAATTAAGCGTGGCTTAATACGATGACATGTTAAACAAACCGGGTATACACGGGGTGTTACACGTATTTGATCAAGTATGTATTTATGTCAAAGTGGGAGAGACATTAAGTTGTGTATTATTTTGGAGATATTGATGTAATTATTTTGTATAAGCCTTAGTTTACAATTGTTAAATGATGAAACATAAAGCTTATGACTTGTAAATGTACACACGTTATATGTAATGTGGACACGTGTAATATAGGTTTGGTGATGTATTTGAGACTATGATGAGGCATCTTGAGATATAGGTGTATGTGGTGAGTGTAACAGCCCGTGTTAACCCGGATTGTTAACATACTATCGTATTAAGCCACGCTTAATTAAAATGCGGAATAACTTTTTCTTTAATTCAATTATGACGTCATTAATCTTAGCCAACTTGATTACTTAATCAATTTCATAAAATACTGCCTGTGTGTAAATTGCAAAACAACTAACTGAAATACTTTATATATAAATATAGTGTGAGTATCTAAAGTCACAGGACTACAACACATAGCCTGAACCACAAGTCCTGATACTTTAAAACAACATTAACTGAAGAAGACGATAACAAGTTTATATGGCATGGACAAACCCCATGCTCACCAAATAAGGCAACAATGCCCAATAACAGTCTCAACATAATCATAACTGAAAACATAAACAGCAGTCAAATAATTAGCATCCAACATGTCAGCAAACACAGATGAGTCTAACTCAACTCTGGCCTCCTGCCATCTGAGCCCTCAACATTACCTGAACCTGAAATAAGCATCCCCAAACGTGGGGTGAGATCTCTAAACAAGAAATCTCAGTAAGACAAGGGGTCCTCAAGGATCTTCCACCCCAAGCTCACTTACATGTGCAATATAAGTTCTAAAACAGTAATTCAATATAAGTTCCAAAACTATGCAGTGCAGCAGATATTCATGCCATGTGTGTTTATACAATCTACTGGCCAGAGAAATGCAGGAATACGTCTATACCCACATAAGTACAAGGAACACCGCTTGCACCTCACCCACAGCCTCACCATCTTGTATGTACCACATACTCAGGCTTACCGTATAGGTGGACATCACATGCATATCATAAAAGCACATTGCATAAAATAGCTCAACAGCCTTTCCAAAACATCAAAGCATGTAACACAGCATGCATAAACCACATCCCCATGGGACATGGTGGAACCACAACATGGCTAAACCGAGGACACGAAAGCTTACCTTGCAAGCAATCAATCCAAGCCAAGAGTCCAACCACTCTCAAGTCCAAACACAGCAGTATCACAATCTGTTATGGACCAATAATATATCATTAATTATGCATCACAAGCATACAACTTAAAGACTACGCCTTTCCTTTACGCTTTACGTCTTAAGTCTTCCAACAAAGCCATAAGTCCTTAATCATGTGATTCTGACTTAGTTCATTAATTACAGAAGTTCAACTTCATTAATCTAGAGTCCACAAACCCCCAATAGCTTACTGTTCACACAGCACAGCTACTATTCTTCGAAATCCTAGGATGTCCGGATATTACAAGGGACATATCCGGATATGCAATATCCAGATATCACACTGACCACATCCGGATGTACCATATCCGGATATCCAGATCCCATGTCCGGATATGAATATCCGGATACCATATCCGGATATTGATATCCGGATATCTGTTTGACAAATATCCGGATATCTCACGACAGAATGCAGTTTCTGCATTTCGTGCATATCCAGTCCAAAGGTCCAACTTTTACCCATTCTAAACGTTAAAGCATGCATCTTTAATTCTGTTTTAGGTTCATACTCAGATTACCCTCTTGTTTACTTCTTAAACATGGCAAGACATCAACTTTAAGCATGAAAACTTAAGATCAAATGTGGTAAAGCTTACCAAGCTTAAAACAGAGCAACAATGGCTCTTGGAGCTCACCAATGGACCTTCAAAATACTGACTTTGGTCCAGAACGAAAATGGACTACCAAGGTTGATTCTTCCTCCACCAAGATGACACTTTGACGCTCAAAATGCCACACCAAGTTTCACACTACACACCCTCACACAGCCCCTAGACTCCACTAGGACAACAACATGCACTCAGCAATGGTGACTCTAAACCCCACAGAAGGCAAGCTCACCCAAGGGCAATGGTGTTTGGGTAGAGAACCAAGAGTAAAAATGAAGTCTTGGCTCAAGAGAGTGAGGGAGATGAAGGTAGCAAGCAAGGCACTCAGCTGCTGCCTCACAAAGAAAAGGCACATAGGGGCAAGGTTTTTGACCTAGGATCATGTGCCCACACATGAATATAAAGAGGTTAAGCCACAACGCGCAGTATTAGCCTTAATAGCTGAATATAAAGAGGTTAAGGCACAACGCGCAGTATTAGCCTTAATAGCTACGCAAAAGATCTTGATCCCAAACTTTGGAATCTAAACCTACACATTTTTCTAAGATTTGTCATATTTTTATTTTATTTTTCGAAGCACCTTTCCGGTACGCGCTTTTCCATAGCCAGTATCAGTTCTGGCATCAGATCAAATTATTTTGACTTGAAACTTATTTTACCAGTCCTCCATAATATTCTAGTGATTATAATGCACTCGTTATAATTTTCCGGGATACTTTTCCGGTACGCATTTATACCGGGTAGCATAACCGGTATCTGCGCTTTTCTTCCGAAAAATGACTTTCAGCATTCTTACTCACTTACTATAATTATTTAAGTCAAATAATAATGATTAAGGTCAATTATGGAATCATTTCCTAATTATCATAATTAATTCACTAATTACCTTAATTAGCGGTGCGGGTTCTTACAATGAGAGTAATATAATGGTCAATTAGGTACTTTTGGAGCAAAGAAGTGGGATAATGTATTCCTTGATTGGTGGTGTAAAAGGGAGATGTTATTTTTTTCAAAATAGGGTATGCTCACTGAAGTGAGCAATCCAGCGAGCAAGCCCCTGATGATGGCAATAGCTTCGGTTTGTGAAATTAATTGCTCCCTACCCTCCTCGCTTAAGCGAGCAGCTCAACAAGGAAGGGTGCGACTCACAGATTTTGCTCGCTTAAGCAGGCAGATAGCAAGCAGCGTCTGGATTAGAGACTTAATTTTGATCACCTTGTATGCTTATGGGGGTTACTTGGTGCATAATATTAGGCTAAATGTAAAATAGTTCCGCATGATTTATGGGTAGCAAATATGTAATTGAATTATTGAGATACGAGTTGCAAATACGTAATTGACTTATTGAAATATGAGAATTTTGTTCAGGCGAAGGAAAGTAAAAAGAAAAGAATTTATTTGTAACTTTAATTCTTATGCTGTGGTTGCAACTGTACTTAATATCATTAATAATGTTAATAAATTAGTTCTAAAATGGGGTGGAAAAAAAATTAAATTAATGTAATTTAATTAAAAAATTACGCATTTAATGCAGTTTGGGGGGTATTTACAGATGTAATGCACAATGTCACGCCCCTTTTGGGCGTCACATGTCACGCCCCATTGGGGCGTCTCTCATGAAGGAGAAGACGCCCTACTGGGGCGTCACATGTGATGCCCAAAAGGGGCGTTACATGTGCAATTCTATAAATACCTCTTGTCCCTTTCACACTCTTCACTCATTCACATACATCTCTCTAACCTCTCTCTAACCTTGCTCTAACGACGATTCGTAGCGAAGCTCTGCCGACTTAGGTAAGGTCGTAATACCTCCTATGTATACGTTTAAATTATGGTGGTAGTTAGTAATATATGTTAGGATTGATCGTATATTAGAGACTGAGAACATTAGGATAGTCAATTAAAAACTTTGTGCAATGCCATGAATATTGTAATTTTACTTACCTTTTTTTGTTACGTGGTTATTATTATTAATATTTAATTATGCATTATGATTTAGCGTAGTAATTAGTGATTTATAAAATAGTAGTAAGTATTCTATAAGAATTATATTACTTTTGTCCAAAGTTTTTTTATTATTATTATTATTATTTTTTTTGGTAAATTGTTTTTTTATTATTTAATTACAAACAAATGATTGTACCACGTATTAACATTATTTCATTAATTTCGATAGTAGTAATAAAAATGACGCATATGCTTAAAATATCTGATAACAAATTATTTCATTGCTTAAATAAATTGTAAATAAAATGGGCCATTACATGTGATTAATTTAAATGTTGTTTTATATTATATAGTTTAGGGTAATGGCTGAGTCATCATCTTCATCCGGTTCTGCTTCGGATCCAGCATGTATATTATACCTGGGCCATACAGATGGGAGGTCCTCCGTAAGAGGACGCAAAAGACTCATATTTCACAGCGGGTGTGGAATACGAAGCATGTACGAAAAATAAAGATGAGGCGTGGGAAACCGTCTGGGGGGCCGCCTATAGGCGCTATCCCAGAGGTTGTCGCAGACTACTTGACGCAGGCCGGATTCATACATGTCGCCCGGATGCGCCATATTCAGGTATGCATTTTACATTGATTTGTATTTATGTTATCATTCAATACCATTCGTTAACACGCTCTAATTGCATAATTTATCACAGATTGATGCCCCTTTGATTAGTGCTCTGGTCGAGAAGTGGAGACCAGAGACACACATTTTCCACATGACCCAAGGTGAGATGACTATCACCTTGCAAGATGTGGCAGACATCTTGGGGTTGCCTACTGACGGGGATGTCGTCATCAGATCCACTTCTGAGGATTGGCCCGCAGTTTGTGGCGTTGCATTTGGCATTGTTCCATAGCAAAATGAGTTCCATAATTCTGGCGACTTGCGTATCTCATACTTAGATCGGTTATATACCCGGTGGACTGATCATGAAGGGAATCATGCTGCCGAGATATACTTCACAAAGGCGCATATCGCCAGGATGCTGGGTACTTGGTTGTTGGCAGACAAGTCTGGAGGCAGCAATTTCGGTTGTTGGCTAGTCCCGCTGCTTGGTGGAGGATTTGATGATATTGGCCGATGCGGTTCTGTCACACCTATTTAGGAATTTGTGTGAATTGACAATCCCGATCGTACTGACATAGGTGATTGCCATATTCTCCTTCAAATCTGGGCATTGATACGATTCCCACCCATTGCTCCGCCGCTTCCTCCTCATCCAGAGCCGGGCACGCATTATGGTTGCCGGTATGCTTAGTTAAACATATATAATTTTGATAATGATTTATCAAATATACCATCTGTATACTTCTTCATTATGATTGCTGATGTATGTTTCTGATGACAGGTTTAATACAATAGCAAGATTTAAACCTCATGAGGTGACTCATTATCGGGCTACCTTGGATTCACTCTGTAGAGATGAGGTAAGGTGGTCCATACTTAGTGTGTTGTTATTTTATCATGCATGTATATTAATTTCGAACTTCTTATATTCAAATTTCATTTTGTATTTAGATGGTTTGGCTATCATATATCGACTATGAGTGACTTGACGTGACGGGACACCAGAAGTATCTATGGCTTGCCATTACTCCCCTTATATTTTCCTTTTCTTTGATGTTATCATGTTGACATTCATTATTAGGAAATAAGAAGGCTTGCCCAACAAAACCTGCTTCGGGCATGTCTAATTAAGTCCTGCTTCGGGCATGTCTAATTAATTCGGGCATGTCTAATTATTGGCTTTTTGACCCTTATGGCCCTTACTAATTTGACCCTCATTTTAAACTAATACGAAAATTTAACCTCTCCCACAAACATAACACCAATCTGCCCCTGTTTGACCGTTGACCACACATCCTACCCGGGTACACACCCACGTACCCGGGTATTTTTTGAAATTTCTTACCTACCCGGGTAGATAGGTGTGTACCCGAATAGAGTTCTTCGTTTCTGGGCATATTTTGCATTAGTTACCCGGGTACATAAGTGTGTACCCGGGTAAGTGTCACAGATGAAGAGAAGGAAACATACATAGGGGAGGCATTTGTATGGCTATAGTTCCAACAGTAGCAGAACGGGAAGCCACAATTGGAACACTTAGAGCTTGGCGACGTATGACAGCAGTAATTATTCTAGCTGAGGCAGATATGTTTATAGTGCCATTTATATGTGTGTCAGAATAATTATTCTTATCACTTTCATCTATAGTGAAGAAATCTATTTGCCTTTCTGAACCAATACTGCTTCCACTTCTATCAATTACCCCAGGGTTTGAATTTTTACTACTTGGACAGCCATCAGTAGTTTCTGAACATATTTTTGCTTGCTTATCTTTTCTGCTATGATCAAATGTCTCTGTATACATTTATGAACACTCTCAGCTTCCCTTCCTTTCAATGACCCTGCATGAGTTTTTAAATGCTTAGAACTTTGTCTTCCTTGTCCCAAATCCATTACTGAATTTGCTTGACTTTTAGAAGGTCATAGTATATCGTCACATTTCAGTGTCAGGAAAGTAAAATGTAAACTTGAAGTAAATTTCCAAGTTAATTCCATGGGTGAAGGGTTGCTATGTCATAATATTTTATGTTATCCCATTATGTTTCGTTCTTGGTTTCTTTCTCACGTTGCTCATACCCAGGATGAAATCTGTTCAATTTTTCCCCGCCTTGTTCATTCATTCATGTGCCACAGAAAATCAGAACCAACTCCAAACACAACACCACCCATAAATAATAGAGAAAAAAAAAGTTTAAATTCTCAACGTTAAAACATTAAAATCTTATATCAAAATTAAAAAAATTGTAAAAACTGTAATTCACAGGTCCTCTAATGGTGTTTCTCACAAACACTCAAACACACAAACAAGTCTCTGAATATACCTCTTTCTATTACTGTGTATGCCAAGCCACTTTACAATGGTTTACATGGTGCTATTTAAAAGTATTAGCGAAAGACTAAAAACCAACTTAGGAAAACTAAACACAATAAAGACTACTTCATAGAAACTCTAAACTCATTAATGACCACTAACAAATTCCTAAGGACGCACCCCTTCACCAAACGACTCTTCATTTTTCTATTCTTTAATTAAATAAAGTTTAAACCAACAAAACTCCCCCTTAAACTTTAATATCTCTACCGTCCTTCATTCCCATCTTCTTCTTGCAATTCTCAAACAATAACGTCGGCAGGGGCTTTGTGAAAATATCTCCAACTTGATCTCGGCTTGCAACATGAGTGAGTTCCACCTTTCCTTCTCTGACTTGATCTCGGATGAAATGAAACCTGACATCAATATGCTTACTTCTTTCGTGGTTGACCGGGTTCTTTGCTAACTCGATCGCAGATTTGTTGTCAACTCGGATTTCAGTTGAACCGACTTGCTCTTGCTCCAACTTGCTCAATAAATTTCTCAGCCAAATTGCATGACAAACACACCAGGAAGCAGCAACATACTCGGCTTCGCATGTAGATAAAGTCACAATAGGTTCCTTCTTTGACACCCACGTGAATGCTGTGTTTCCCATGAAGAATACATAGCCAGCCGTGCTCTTCCTGTCATCAACATCTCCGCACCAATCACTATCCGAATATCCTGTCAGTTTGTACTTATCCGACTTCGAGTAATGAAGTCCTTGCGAGATTGTTCCTTGAACATATCTTAAAATTCTCTTTGCCGCCTTCCAATGAGTATAGCTCGGCTCTTCCATAAATCGGCTTATTATTCCAACACTCAGACACAGATCCGGTCTCGTACATGTCAAGTATCTCAGACTTCCAACTAGACTCCGATAAACACTCGGATCTATCTTTTCACCTCCATCATATCTTGAAAGTTTAACACCGGGTTCCATAGGAGTTGAAACCGGGTTGCAATTACTCATTTTAAACTTCTCTAAAATTCCTTTTGCATAGGCTTCCTGAGAAACGAAAATCCCAGATTTGTCTTGTCTGACCTCCAAACCAAGAAAATATTTCATCAGACCGAGATCCGTCATCTCGAACTCCTTCGTCATTTTATTCTTGAAATCTTGAATCATCCCTTCATCATTACCCAAGAAAATCAGATCATCAACATATATAGCAACAAGTAGAGTTTTACCTCCCTTTTTCTTCACATAGAGTGCATGTTCATACGGACATTGTTCAAATCCATCTTTCTTGAAGTAATTGTCAATTCTTGTGTTCCAGGCTCTTGGGGCCTGCTTCAATCCATACAGAGCTTTCTTCAGTCTCAACACTTTTCTTTCTTGTCCTGCTTTCATGAATCCCGGAGGTTGTTCCAGATACACCTCCTCTTCGAGTACTCCATTTAAGAATGCCGACTTCACATCCATCTGATAGATCGGCCATCCGAACTGGGCTGCTTGAGAAATTAACAGCCTGATAGTCTCCATTCTTGCTACGGGTGCGAACACCTCGTCATAGTCAATGCCGGCCTTCTGTCTATACCCTTTCGCCACTAGCCGGGCTTTATATCTTTCGATCTCCCCCTTAGCATTCATTTTCCTTTTATACACCCATTTCACACCAATGGGCCGACTTCCTTTGGGTAGCTCGGCTAACTCCCACGTCTTGTTCTTTTCTATTGCTTTAATTTCCTCTTCCATGGCTGATTGCCACTTCACATTTCGAATTGCTTCTTCAAAATTCACTTCCTCAGAGTCTGCTAACAAACATACCAGGTGAGCTTCACTGGTGGAATCATACAGATCTTGTAGACTCCTCATCCTTGGTTGTCTCAACTCTTCTTCACCATCAGAAATTTCAGGATTTTCAGGGATATAGGTCGAAGGATGTTTGACCTCAATTGATCTATTTCCGGGATCCACATTGGATGGACTGTTCCAGTCCCAAGCATCTTCTTCATTCACTTTCACATCTCGGCTAACCAGCACCTTTTTACTAACGGGATCCAACAACTTGTATCCCTTCGTCTTCTCATCATAACCAATAAACACAAACTTCTTACTCTTATCATCTAGTTTTGTCCTCAACTGATCCGTATGTGTGCATAAGCAACACTCCCAAAGACTCTAAAATGACCCACTGAGGGCTTCAATCCGCTCCATGCTTCTTGCGGTGTCTTGTCATTCAAATTTGAATGTGCACATCTGTTCTGCACATATACTGCACATTGTACAGCTTCTCCCCAAAACTCTTTTGGCATGTTTTTCGTCTTTAACATAGATCGGACCATATCCATGATAGTCCGGTTTTTTCTTTCAGCTACTCCATTCTGCTGGGGCGAATACGGTGCGGTCAGGAACCGCCTTATCCCATGTTCTTCACAGTACTTCTTGAAAGCTGTTGACAAGTACTCCCCACCTCGGTCTGAACGGACCAACTTGATTTACCTCCCAGTACCATTTTCTATCATCACTTTAAAGTTCCTAAATGCCTCTAGCACCTCGGATTTTTCCTTCAAAAAATACACCCAAGTCTTTCGACTAAAATCATCAATAAACGTGACAAAATACTTCTTGCCATTTAATGACCC
>JAVKPL010012109.1:0-57736 GCA_032173675.1 Gastrolobium villosum | reverse complement strand
CTAAAAGATGATAACTTAACTTTGTGTAATGTCAAACACACCTAGAAATGCATGTTTTAGGGTCTTTAATCGGTAAAAACCCAACCCTGGATGGATATCTTCACGAAAATGCAGAGCTGCATTCTATCGTGAAATACCCGGATATTTGTCGAGCAGATATCCGGTTATGGATATCCGAATATGATATCCGGATATTGTTATCCGGATATGGGATCTGGATATCCGGATATTGTATATCCGGATATGGTCAGTGACATATCCGGATATTGCATATCCGGATATGCCCCGAGGAATATCCGGATATTCTGGGATTTCGAAGAACGGTAGATTTACTGTGCATACAGTAGGCTATTGGGGGTTTGTGGACCATATTAAGGAAGTTGAACTTCTGTATTTAATGGACTAAGTCAGAATCATGTGATTAAGGGCTTGTGGCTTTGTTAGAAGCCTTAAGACGTAAAACATAAAGTAAAGGCGTTGTCTTTTTATTGTATGCTTGAGATACATGTTTATTGATATGTTAATGGTCCATAACAGATTGTAATACTGCTGTGTTTGGACTTTGAGCTTGTGGCTTGGATAGCTAGCTTTAGAGGTAAGCTTTCATGTCCTCTGTTTAGCCATGTTGTGGTTCCACATGTCCCATGGGGATATGGTTTATGCATGCTGTGTTACATGCTTTGATGTTTTGGAAATGCTGTTGAGCTATCACTACAAGAAAAAGGGGATTCGCCGTCGGTTGCTTCAGAGCGGTTGATAATCACCACCTTTAAACCTGAAGCTGAAGGTATGTCTAGCGAAATATAGTTGCAGCTTCCAAAATTCATTCCCTATTTCTCCTAATTCCTTAAGCCAAGTTTTGTTCGTTCTTATTACCTTTGTTTCCCTATTTCTCCTAATTCCTTAAGCCAAGTTTTGTTCGTTCTTATTCCCTCTGTTCCAGGTTGATAAGTCATTTATCCCAAGCCATTTCTTGCGTTTATTTCTAGTACTCCTCTTTCTCTCTTTCTCTAGACCCTTATTTCTATTTTCCTTCATTTCCCCCAATTTATCTTTCTTTTTTGTGCCCTAATCTAATCTCATTGTTTCAGGTGGTTCTTCCCGTTGATGGAAAAAAATGAAACTGGCTCCATATTGTGCTAGTGTAATGTGTTGCTGCAGAACAAAAGGTGAATCATGTTTTCATTTTTCGATTTTTGCTGATACGTCATGAAGAAATGGACATACTTTGATATTTGAATACATCATTCTTTGAACTTTTTGATTCAAAGATTTTACAGATTGAAATTCTTACTTTTCTTATAGTTACAGATCTAATCTATGTCATAGTTATAGATTTAGTACACTATAGCTTATCCTCATGGCTTGAGAGAAGGTACCATTCTTTCATTCGAACTCTAGACTATTTTCATGTCTGTGAGACATTTGACATATTCTCGTTGTTGAGATAATTTTGGAAATAACATTTAGTTTATTATCATTATATACATTATCTTCTTTTTCCTTGAATTTTTACTTGTCTGTACAAGTTCCATTTGTTGGTATGTTCAAACCAAAGATTGTCAATGCATTATTTAGCATTACAAAAAATATATGTGCAGCGAGTACTCACCGTCATTTATAAATCATTTGCACTTGAAACTGTGATATTACTGACACATAATGAGTCAAAGATCAACACTAGGATGAGAAACTTATTCAGGTACACTCTTTTTTTCGCTGCCACTTTTTTGTTGGTTCTTGTCGTAAGTAATAGTTCTCTACTTCAGTATTTTTTATTTCTAGTTTTTGCTTTTGAAAGGATAAAACGTATGATATTTATACGGCTTGAGTTTTGTTACATCTAATTTATGTGATTGTTGATTTCATTTAGCCTATAATAGCTTTAGAATATTTTGCGTGACAGTTAGCTCTAGCAACTTCAGGAAAAGGGGAATTGGTCCTTGTGTTGGTTTATGTACACTTTTGAAACTGCCATTCTTTGTCACCTGGGAGGTCAGAGTCACTAGCTATGTCTGCAGAAAGCATGGATAAACCCATGTCATTTTCGAGCTTGAAGCACCCCACAACTCCCACTAAGGAGGTTAAAGGAGTGGAAAAATTCCTCACCATAGGTTTTGATATCTTCAAGAGTAAGAAAGAAACCTTTGGTTAATTCGGCTCCCATTGGTTTTGGAAACTCAAACTTAGAGGCTGTTGATCAGCTTCATATGCTTGATAACTGTTTCATATCAAATGCTAGAGCTCAATCTATGAATAGAAACATATCTCATCTAGCCTAGGTATATATATATATGTGTGTGTATGTCTCACTCTTTCTTATGATTTCCCTCTCTATGATCGAATACCAAATGAGAAATGATGTATTGATGTTTTCTGGATTTTGTGAATATGTTTATAACAATTTGATATATGCTTGGTGTAACATCCCACATAATTAGTAAGATGCTTAAGTGTTATAATGATATAGATGCATGTGTATGTGTGGTGGCTTACGAATTGTTTGATCCTTATCCTTGGATGAGACTAAGGTAAGCATTTAAATTAAATAGGAGAGTACATATGTAGACATGTGAATTTTATCATATGAGTAATTTGATTGAGTGTTATAGGGCTTTTGTGTTTATAGGACTTAGGAAGTGGGCTAGTGTGTGGACTTGCCACCTTTAGACTTGTCTTATTGGATCCATTGTATGTGTAGGCCGATGGCCCAAGGAGGTTTTTGGATCAATCCTATTCAGCCCAAAGTTAAACCCACACATACCTCCCTTAAAGCCTTGTCCTACAAGGTTGTTTGTGTACCAAGGAACTTTCACATGGCTAGAGTAAGCTTTTCCCACTCATTTCATGCGCATAAAAGGATGGAAAAGACTTAGAAAAATCTGCCAACTTTCCCCTTGCATGACCGCCACATCATTAGGCTTGTGCACCATTTGAATTCAACTTCATTGCATGGAAGACACATGTACTCCTCAGCATGATTTTGGGCTGCATTCTTCTTCATTTTAGGCGCACATGGAGGGGTCATAGATCAGATTTTTATGACACAAAATCTGCATTGAGTGTTGACCAAGAGAACCACCTTACACCCTCCATCATGAGCCTGAAATGTGCAGATTTCTGCATGCATTTGCAGCCCATCATGAACCAAATCTGTCCCTTGCCTCCACATGCAACAAAAGAAGGATTTTGGGTTGCATTTCCCCCCATCATGTGCGCACAAGGGAAGCTCCAAATCAGATTTTAGGCTGCCACAAAGCTGTCTTGCTTGTTGACTTAGAGAACCACCTAGCATGTGCTCACGATGACAACTCCCCCTCACCTCCTTGCATGTGCATAGAGTAACCAAGAAGCAAACCTTTGCTTGTTCAAACCAAGTTTGCAGCCCCATCCTCACAAGTAATCAGATTTGTTATCATTTCAACCTCTCCTCTCTTTTCCTTTAAGTGGTGCGCACAAGAGGAGCTTTTCCTCACTTTGCACATTCAACCAATTTTCCTCCTCTTCCTCACTTCTCTAACCGTGTAGAATAGGAGCTCTAGGAGAAAGATAAACCTTGACAACTCTCTTCTCCCCTCACCATCCAACCGTGGCCTATACTCCAAGTGAAGTGTAAGTTTTCCTTCTCGTTCCCTCACTGTCCAGCCTAGTCCTCACCTTTGGAAGCTGTCCAAGATTGTTCCTCCTCACCATTTGAGCGCATAGACTATCTCCTAGGAAGGGTGGACTTGTTGTGTAGTAAAGCTAGAAGGTGGTGTGTGATTCTTGACCAAGAAGTGTGTGCTTCAAGAGGTAAGCCTAGAACTTAGACCTCTTCATTGTGTGTAACCATGTGTGTGCATGAGATGTCTCCTTGAATATGTTTTGTTTTGGATTCTTGAATGAGTATGGTAAAGGAATAAGGATGGAGCTATTTTATGAGGATTTGTATGCATGAAAGTCCCATGGTTATGCTTAAGAAATATGCCACTGTTTATGTATGAATGTGCCACTGTTTTGAGGAGAAATATGCCACTGTTTATGTATGAATGTGCCACTGTTTTGAGGCTAAGAATGTCACTGTTTCGGTTTGACAAGAGCACCATCTTGATGCCACTGTTTTGTATAAAAGTGCCACTGTTTTGAGGATGCATATGCCACTGTTTCGGTTGGACAAGATCACCATTTTGATGACACTGTTTCTGCATAAAATGCTCACTATTTTAGTACATAATGTGCCACTGTTTCTGCATAAAATGCTCACTGTTTTGATGCCACATATGTCACTGTTTTGCACCAAAAATACTCACTGTTTTAGTACTTAATGAGCCACTGTTTCTGCATAAAATAACCACCATATTGATGTTCAAACACCACTATTTATGCCACTGTTTTAATGTCCAAAAATCATGATTTATGCCACTGTTTTAATCACCATTTATGCCACTGTTTCAATGTTCAAATATCACCACTAATGTCACTGTTTTGGATGTTCAAATGTACCATTCATGCCACTGTTTTAATGTTCACAAATCACTACTAATGCCACTGTTTTGATGTGCAAATAACACTGTTTATGTCACTGTTTTAACGTTCAAATGCCACTATTTCTGCCACTGTCTAATGCCACTGTTCTGCCACTGTTTTGAGGTCCAAGATGTCACTGTTTCTGTTTTAAAACGTTCATTGTTCTGCTGTAAGGTGCTACTGTTTTTCTTCCATAAAACGTCACTGTTTCTGTCCACTGTTTTTTAAGTAAAACGTCACTATTTCTGCCCACTGTTTTCAAGGAAAAAGTCACTGTTTCTGCTCACTGTTTTAAGAACAAACGTCACTATTTTCTGCTGTAAAACGCTGCTGTTGTTAGCATATGGGTGTCCTAGAGACAATCTTTTGATTAAATAAAGGACACTAGATGTAGAACTTTATTTGTCGCAAATAAATGTAAGCACTATTTATTCAGTTTCATATTGTGTCTCGATATTACTGTTAATATTATATGAATGAACTGGATAAACCCCTTGGAATAGAACAGGTATCTCTTGAGTATCTGTGATGAGATCACGATCATGAGGATTCAAGGATATTGCATGTCTATTCCTAATTATATGTTCCTAGTCTAGAGACACTGAGTTTGGGGATCAGTGATCTCGAGTAAAGACTAGTACGACTTATCTACTTGTATATGGATACAAGGTAAAGACCTCATGAGCTGCAGATATGGAGATATCTTAGCTAAAGTCGTGGGTGGACCTATAAGAGTATAGCTCGCACTGAACAGACCCAAAAAGAGACTCTATGAGGAAATCTCACAGATAGTGTCATTAGAGTAATCTCTTTATGTTTGGGTGTGTCTTTCCTTAGACCAGAAGTTATTACCTAGACTGTGTTCTTGAAGGCATGTTTTGATTGTATACCTCGTCTGCCTGAAACATGGAGACTCATAGGTATACTGTTGGGCGTGTCCTTAAAGGGCACAGGGCTAGGGTAATAAGCTGAAGGAATTCGTTAAATCTCTGTGAGAGATTAGGTTATCTGTAAACCGGAGAAATCAGGATGACATTTACAGGGACTCGGGAATCTATGCATAGTAAAAGAGATCATGAGATGATCTGCCTTTAGAGTCAGTAAATTGAAGATTCCCTATTTCGAATAAAGCTTACCCTAAACCGCAGGGGTTGATACATTTCCTTACCCTAGGTTAATGGGAAGATAACCGAGACGAAGGGAAATACATACGGTAACCAAATATGTGCAATAGGTTGATCAAGTCATTAATCTGACTAGTTCTGGGGCAACAAAGCATTGCTAGTGCTCTGTGTTGTCATTAATTGGGTTGTGGGCTTGTTGGGCCCAAGCCTAGTTATGTCAGTAGCTAAGCTGGACCTAATGGGTCACACACTAACACCTTGTAGTTATGATGGACTAGCTTTAAAGGTATTGGGCCTAATAATGTTATTAGCCCAAGAAGCTGTTTGGAAGCCCACCTAAATGGGTGGGTGGTGCATGGAGTTTAGTAATGGACTTGGATAGTCCAAGCCATTACTAATTAATTTAATTAGTTAAATTAATAATCAAATATTTGAATTTCGAATCTTGAATTTAGAATTTGAATTTTGAAATTTGAATTTAGAATTTGAATTTCGAAATTCGAATTTTGAATTTGAAATTTGAAATTTGAATTTTAAAATTTGAATTTGAATTTGAATTTTGAAATTCGAATTTTGAATTTGAAATTTGAAATTTTGAATTTTGAATTTTGAATTTGAATGTTTGAACGTTTGAATTCAAGTGTTTGAATTCGAATTTGAATTGGTTTTGAAAAGTTGTTTCATAACAAAAGGATAAGACAGGATCTTATTGGAGCATATTCCTTGGATGAAGAAGCATCTTTGGAGGCTCTCCCTAGGCTGTTTGGTGCACCATTTTTAAGTGATAAGAGTGTTATCTTATCACTTAAAACAAACCTCCATTCAGATTTGGTGGTTGAGGGAATCAGTGGGTAAGTTGATTCAAATTTTGAATGCAAATGCTCAATGTATTTGGACCCTTTATAGGGCTGAATTATGCGCATGAAAACTATATACTATATGATAGTTTATGAATTTAAGTTTAAATTAATTTGAATTTAAATTCATGTGGATAAGATTGGAGGTTGTTGGCAAAGTTTGTTTTGCAACAGCTCCACCTTATCACACTGTTTCATGCACAACTTTCAAAGAAATTTGAAAGCTTGTTTTTCATTTTGAATGAATGAATTCCCTCCTCTCTCCAAAGGGTGCGCATAAATAGACATGTTCCTCACCTTAGGTTTCATTGGAAAACCAAGCCAACTCTCCTCCTCTATGCACCATTCTGTAGGGTAGCTCAGTACACCTTTCCAAACAGGATACCTAGCCTCCACCCTCACCACTTGTGCGCATAGCAAGCCTCATTGTGGTGTTCATCTGGTGGCTTTCAAGAAAGAGTTCTTGCATCATAGACGAACGGTGGTGTGGATCACCATTAGAGGGTTTGAACCCTTCAAGCCTGACATCTCATCTCCCTGACTGATCAGGCCAAAACAAGGTAACATCATGCTGTCTTAAAGCATGAATCTATGAGTGCATGTATGTTCCGCAGTAAAATTTTTGTTTTACACCTTACATGCATCGGCCTTCAAAGGCCAGTTTACTTTCAATTGGTATCAGAGCCCGGTTGCTTTACCATCGACGGGTGATGGTACCTTGTTTGTGAAAAGAGTTTTTCACGGTCAAAAATCTTTAAAGGGTTAAAGTTTAAATTCTGCATGTGGATTTTGAATCACAAATCCTTTAAAGTGTTAAAGTTTTTGTTTTTATGAACATGAAAATTTGATTCTGTGTTCATAAAACATTATGCATCATGGTTTAGTTTCTTTTTCTTTATGAAAGTTTTAAAAGGAACACCCTTTTTGAAAGGGTAGATTCGGCCATGGAGGGTACTAAGAGTACCTTGAATGATTTCTTATTTTTCTCCATGAATTGTGTCATGTTTATATGCATGAAATTTTGTGACAAATTTATCATATAGTTACCTATATGATTCGGCCATGTAGGGATATATGGCTACATGCATGGTTTAATTTTGTTTTCTTTAAGAAAGAATTAACAAAATTTGAATTGAAATTGTTTTTAAATTCGGCCAATGAGAAATTTAAGATTATGAATCTAGATGTTATTTTGATGTTTAAATGTTAAATGTCAAAATACATGTGAAAATGTTATGTGATAATATAATGTTTGTGTTTGCAAGTTTTGAACTTTTCAGGTACAAACAGGAAGGGGATGGTCATGGTGCCCGGATTTAAATTTTTTTAGATTCGGCCATGGAGGGTACTAAGAGTACCTTGAATGATTTCTTATTTTTCTCCATGAATTGTGTCATGTTTATATGCATGAAATTTTGTGACAAATTTATCATATAGTTACCTATATGATTCGGCCATGTAGGGATATATGGCTACATGCATGGTTTAATTTTGTTTTCTTTAAGAAAGAATTAACAAAATTTGAATTGAAATTGTTTTTAAATTCGGCCAATGAGAAATTTAAGATTATGAATCTAGATGTTATTTTGATGTTTAAATGTTAAATGTCAAAATACATGTGAAAATGTTATGTGATAATATAATGTTTGTGTTTGCAAGTTTTGAACTTTTCAGGTACAAACAGGAAGGGGATGGTCATGGTGCCCGGATTTAAATTTTTTTGAATTTTAAATTTATGTGTAATCGCGCATTTTAATTTACAAGTATATTTGTAATTTAAATTTTGTAATTTTGTTCCTCCAAAGTGTTATGGAGTTTCTTTAATTATTTGTAATTAGAGAAATAGGCTAGTGGCGTATAGACGACAAGCGGCCGTTGCTTAAAGAAGCAAAAAGGACAAAAGCGCGAGCACCATGGCTATCTCAATATAAACTGTTTATATGTATGTATGATTAGAACGTCTAGTATGCATAAATTTGGCAAATCGCGTTTGTATGGTTATTATGTTTGTCCAATAACGACTAGTGTATACCGATAGATGTTTGACATAGGTAACGACTAGCATGATAACTTACAATATGCGTTTGATGGGACCTAATTAACCCCAAGATAAAAGGAACCCTTAAAAGGAATAAATAATTAAGCATATGATTATCTCCCACCACCAATGCTACTCAAAACTCTTCTACGTAGTGGTGCTCCACAACTCAGTTGGGACCCACTATTTTCGTTGGGCTAGAGTAGTGTTTGAAGTGTAAGACACTTAGGGTGCTGGTTTAATGCTTAACTAAGAGATAAGTTGCAGGCACAGCCGGACTTATGTGCTTAGGGTAATGGTGCTAGGTTGGTTGCATGAGATGCACCACTAAGTGACAAAGAGTTGTCAACCTAAAGTTAAGAGAGGGTATGAGATACTGTTGATAAAGATCAACCCTTTATTTAAATTAATCTTGCGGTCTCAGACGGAGGTTAAAATAAATAATCGCACTCTTAAACCCACTAAGGTAAAATCTAAAGTAGATTAACCCTAAGTCAAAAGGAAGGGTCATTGACTTAGATAAAATAGTGGGAGGGGCAAATTATTTCAAGTCTTTAATAATTTGCTTTTAACTACATAACCGTATATTAACTAAAACTATCTTTACATCCTTTTCAGCTTATAGTATGACTAATCCACTGTCACTGCGTTCAATACTCGATACGAATAAACTGACCGGTTCGAATTTTATGGACTGGTATCGGAACCTAAGAATAGTTCTAAGGGCCGAAAAGATTGCCTACGTTTTAGATGCTGTAATACCCGTAGCTCCACGGGAAGGGGAAGAAGGGTTTGCGGAATTTGATTTCGTAACCCATCAACAGCACTTGGATGACAATGTGATGGCAGTATGCATCATGTTGGCATCCATCTCGCCTGAACTGCAAAAGAAGCATGAGCATATGGATGCTCCCTCTATTATCGTACATCTCAAGGAGTTGTATGATATTAAAGGCAGGCATGAGAGGTATGAGGCCTCAAGAGAACTGTTCTCTTGTAGGATGACTGAGAGCATGTCTGTTGCCAGCCATGTTCTCAAGATGATCGGGCTGATTGAGAAGCTAGGAAACCTAGGCTTCATCATGGATGCCGAGCTAAGTAATGACTTAGTCCTCACCTCACTTCCACCTTCCTTCAGTCAATTCATCATGAATTACAATATGCATGGGATGCAAGTGAGCTTGCCTGAGTTGTTAAGCATGTTAACAACAGCTGAAGTGTCTATCAAGAAGGATAGGACACAGGCTCTTTTGATTGGTGGGCCTAGCAAGGCCAAGGGAAAGGGTAAGGAGCCTGCAAAAGGTGACCCCCTTAAGCCCAAAGGAAAATCCAAGAAGAAGAAGGGTAAGAAGGCACCTAAGGACAAGGGTGATGCTGAGTGCTTCCATTGTGGCAAGAAAGGCCACTGGAAGAGGAATTGTCCAGACTACCTGAACAATGTGAAGGACAAGAAGCATGGTGATGCTTCTGCCTCAGGTATTTTCATGATTGAGATAAATTATTCTTATGCTAATCCATCCTCATGGGTATTGGATACCGGATGTGGTTCTCATATCTGCAATATGTTGCAAGTACTTAGGAGCCCAAGGAGATTGGATAGAAACGAGGTGGATCTCCGCGTTGGTAATGGAGCAAGAGTTGCTGCTCATTCAGTTGGAGATGCTGACCTTATTTTGCCTACGGGCCTTTTATTGCATTTGAATAATTGTCTTTATGTTCCGCAAATTTCTAGAAACATTATTTCAATTTCTTGTTTAGAACAAGATGGATATACTTTCAGTATTAGGAATGGTACTTTTTCTATCATTTTGAATGATATGGTTTACGGTACTGCTTCTTTAATAAATGGATTGTATGTGTTGGAAATGGGAAATGAAGTGCTCAATATAGATGTGAAACGACCTAGGACGGATAATCAATCTTATCTTTGGCACTGTAGACTAGGGCACATAAATGAAACAAGATTGTCTAGGATGCATAGAGATGGATACCTGGACTCCATGGATTTGGAATCCTATGGACAGTGTGAATCTTGTCTAGCTGGGAAAATGATTCAACAAAAGCCCAAAGGGCTTGAGAGTCATAGGGCTAGTGAGTTATTAGAACTCATTCATACTGATGTATGTGGCCCAATGTCTATTGAGGCTAGAGGTGGATATTCTTATTTCATTACCTTTACAGATGACAAATCAAGATTTGGGTATATATACCTAATGAGATATAAATCTGAAGCTTTTGAAAAGTTCAAAGAGTTTAGGAATGAGGTGGAGAAACAGCGTGGCAAGATGATTAAGACATTACGATCAGATCGTGGTGGTGAATATTTGAGCCACGAGTTTCAGGGTTATCTGAGAGAAAATGGAATTCTCTCACAATTTACCGCTCCTTACACACCACACCAAAACGGTGTCTCCGAAAGGAGAAACAGGACCTTGTTAGACATGGTTAGGTCTATGATGAGTGAGACTCAACTTCCAAAATCGTTTTAGGGATATGCCTTAGACACAGCGGCATACCTTCTAAATAGGGTACCGTCTAAATCTGTTCAGACCACACCATATGAGATATGGAGTGGTAAGAGACCCAACCTGAGTTACCTCAGGGTATGGGGATCGCCAGCTTATGTCAAAGCGTTGACATCAGACAAGCTTAGTGCTAAGAGTACTAAATGTCTATTTGTGGGGTATCCTAAAGGTACTAAGGGATACTACTTCTACTCCATGGAAGAACACAAAGTGTTTGTTTCAAAGAATGCTGAGTTCCTTGAGAAGGATTTGATCTCTCAAGGAGGCAGTTGGAGTAAGATTGATCTTGAAGAAGTGCAAGATCCACAAGAACAGATTGAGGAACCCGAGTCTGCTCCGCAGGCGACGTTCTCCAATGGAGAAGTAAACACACAACTCCGTAGACCTACGAGGGTCATCCATCCACCTGAAAGGTACGGGTTTGTGATTGAGAATCAGCAAACTGTTGAGGATGATGAACCAAGTAACTACGAGGAGGCGGTCAAAGATGTTGACTCTTCAAAATGGCTTGAAGCCATGGAATCTGAAATGGATTCGATGTATCAGAACAAGGTATGGACCTTGGTTCCTAAACCACAAGGAATAGTTCCTATTGGTAATAAATGGGTCTTTAAAAGAAAGACTGATGCAGATGGCAACGTTCAGACCTACAAAGCTAGGTTGGTGGCGAAAGGGTATCGTCAAAGACAAGGAGTTGACTATGATGAAACTTTTTCACCAGTTGCCATGATCAAATCTATTAGGATCATGCTTGCAATAGCAGCATACCACGACTATGAAATTTGGCAAATGGATGTCAAGACCGCCTTCTTGAATGGGTTCTTGAAGGAGGAAGTGTACATGACACAACCTGAAGGCTTTGAAAACAAAGATCAGGTGCATATGGTATGCAAACTACAAAGGTCAATATATGGGCTAAAGCAAGCATCAAGGAGTTGGAATATACGTTTTGATGAAGTCGTTAAGAGTAACGGTTTTATCAAGAACGAGGATGAACCTTGTGTTTACAGAAAGGTAAGTGGGAGTAATGTCGTCTTCCTAGTGCTTTATGTAGATGACATATTGCTAATAGGAAATGACATCCCCACATTAAAAATAACGAAAGAGTGGCTTTCAGAAAACTTTACCATGAAGGATTTGGGAGAGGCAGCCTTTATACTCGGTATAAAGATCTATAGAGATAGATCCAAGAGGCTGCTGGGTTTATCTCAATCCACGTACGTTGACAAGATGCTAAAGAGGTTTAGCATGGAAGGGTCGAAAAGGGGTTTTCTTCCTGTCAGTCATGGGGTACACCTATCAAGGGCTATGTGTCCTAAGTCACAGCCTGAGAAGGATCGCATGAGTGGAATTCCATACGCTTCGGCTATTGGATCCATCATGTATGCCATGATATGTACGAGACCAGATGTCTCATATGCTTTAAGCATTACGAGCAGATACCAGTCAGACCCTGGAGAGGGTCACTGGACGGCAGTCAAAACCATCCTTAAATACTTAAGAAGAACTAAGGATGCGTTTATGGTCTATGGTGGGGTTAATGAGTTAACAATGAAAGGGTTCACTGATGCCAGCTTTCAGAGTGACAAAGATGACTGCAAGTCACAGTCAGGATTCGTATTCACCTTAAATGGTGGGGCAGTGTCTTGGAAAAGTTCCAAGCAGGAGACAACAGCAGACTCAACGACAGAGGCTGAATACATAGCTGCTTCAGAAGCAGCTAAGGAGGCAGTGTGGATCAAGAAGTTCATAAATGAACTAAGGGTGGTTCCAAGCGTGGATAAGCCCATACAGTTGCTTTGCGACAACACTGGAGCCATCGCGCAGTCAAAGGAACCTAGGTCTCATCAAAGATCTAAACACGTGCTCCGCAGATATCATTTGATTAGAGAAATCATTGATAGGAATGATGTAAAAATGGATTATGTTCCCACAGACGATAACCTGGCCGATTCTCTGACAAAAGCTGTTTCTCAGAGAAAACATGATAGTCATTATGAGGCTTTGGGCATACGACTTAGGTCTGATTGGCTCTAGGCCAAGTGGGAGCTTGTTAGCATATGGGTGTCCTAGAGACAATCTTTTGATTAAATAAAGGACACTAGATGTAGAACTTTATTTGTCGCAAATAAATGTAAGCACTATTTATTCAGTTTCATATTGTGTCTCGATATTACTGTTAATATTATATGAATGAACTGGATAAACCCCTTGGAATAGAACAGGTATCTCTTGAGTATCTGTGATGAGATCACGATCATGAGGATTCAAGGATATTGCATGTCTATTCCTAATTATATGTTCCTAGTCTAGAGACACTGAGTTTGGGGATCAGTGATCTCGAGTAAAGACAAGTACGACTTATCTACTTGTATATGGATACAAGGTAAAGACCTCATGAGCTGCAGATATGGAGATATCTTAGCTAAAGTCGTGGGTGGACCTATAAGAGTATAGCTCGCACTGAACAGACCCAAAAAGAGACTCTATGAGGAAATCTCACAGATAGTGTCATTAGAGTAATCTCTTTATGTTTGGGTGTGTCTTTCCTTAGACCAGAAGTTATTACCTAGACTGTGTTCTTGAAGGCATGTTTTGATTGTATACCTCGTCTGCCTGAAACATGGAGACTCATAGGTATACTGTTGGGCGTGTCCTTAAAGGGCACAGGGCTAGGGTAATAAGCTGAAGGAATTCGTTAAATCTCTGTGAGAGATTAGGTTATCTGTAAACCGGAGAAATCGGGATGACATTTACAGGGACTCGGGAATCTATGCATAGTAAAAGAGATCATGAGATGATCTGCCTTTAGAGTCAGTAAATTGAAGATTCCCTATTTCGAATAAAGCTTACCCTAAACCGCAGGGGTTGATACATTTCCTTACCCTAGGTTAATGGGAAGATAACCGAGACGAAGGGAAATACATACGGTAACCAAATATGTGCAATAGGTTGATCAAGTCATTAATCTGACTAGTTCTGGGGCAACAAAGCATTGCTAGTGCTCTGTGTTGTCATTAATTGGGTTGTGGGCTTGTTGGGCCCAAGCCTAGTTATGTCAGTAGCTAAGTTGGACCTAATGGGTCACACACTAACACCTTGTAGTTTTGATGGACTAGCTTTAAAGGTATTGGGCCTAATAATGTTATTAGCCCAAGAAGCTGTTTGGAAGCTCACCTAAATGGGTGGGTGGTGCATGGAGTTTAGTAATGGACTTGGATAGTCCAAGCCATTACTAATTAATTTAATTAGTTAAATTAATAATCAAATATTTGAATTTCGAATCTTGAATTTGAAATTTGAATTTTGAAATTTGAATTTAGAATTTGAATTTCGAAATTCGAATTTTGAATTTGAAATTTGAAATTTGAATTTTAAAATTTGAATTTGAATTGGAATTTTGAAATTCAAATTTTGAATTTGAAATTTGAAATTTTGAATTTTGAATTTTGAATTTGAATGTTTGAACGTTTGAATTCAAGTGTTTGAATTCGAATTTGAATTGGTTTTGAAAAGTTGTTTCATAACAAAAGGATAAGACAGGATCTTATTGGAGCATATTCCTTGGATGAAGAAGCATCTTTGGAGGCTCTCCCTAGGCTGTTTGGTGCACCATTTTTAAGTGATAAGAGTGTTATCTTATCACTTAAAACAAACCTCCATTCAGATTTGGTGGTTGAGGGAATCAGTGGGTAAGTTGATTCAAATTTTGAATGCAACTGCTCAATGTATTTGGACCCTTTATAGGGCTGAATTATGCGCATGAAAACTATATACTATATGATAGTTTATGAATTTAAGTTTAAATTAATTTGAATTTAAATTCATGTGGATAAGATTGGAGGTTGTTGGCAAAGTTTGTTTTGCAACAGCTCCACCTTATCACACTGTTTCATGCACAACTTTCAAAGAAATTTGAAAGCTTGTTTTTCATTTTGAATGAATGAATTCCCTCCTCTCTCCAAAGGGTGCGCATAAATAGACATGTTCCTCACCTTAGGTTTCATTGGAAAACCAAGCCAACTCTCCTCCTCTATGCACCATTCTGTAGGGTAGCTCAGTACACCTTTCCAAACAGGATACCTAGCCTCCACCCTCACCACTTGTGCGCATAGCAAGCCTCATTGTGGTGTTCATCTGGTGGCTTTCAAGAAAGAGTTCTTGCATCATAGACGAACGGTGGTGTGGATCACCATTAGAGGGTTTGAACCCTTCAAGCCTGACATCTCATCTCCCTGACTGATCAGGCCAAAACAAGGTAACATCATGCTGTCTTAAAGCATGAATCTATGAGTGCATGTATGTTCCGCAGTAAAATTTTTGTTTTACACCTTACATGCATCGGCCTTCAAAGGCCAGTTTACTTTCAGCTGTATGCTCACTGTTTTTCTGTTGTAAAACACTGCTGTATGCTCACTGTTTTCCACTGTAAAACACTGTTGTATGCTCACTGTTTCTGCTGTAAATCGCCGTTGTAAATGATTGGTTGTAATTGATTTAGGTGCGCTTAAGAAGTGAGATACTTCGCTGCTGTTTGGTATTGTTTAAGGCACGCAAGATAAGTGTCAGGCGATATTACCTAATGTGACTATTGACTACTGGTATAAAGTTGTGACATGATGCTCCATACTCCGTAAAATAATTATGTTCCTTGTGATGAAAGAAAACTGCCAAAAATGTGCCGTGATGGCTATGGAAATGTGCCGTGAAGGCTATATGATTATGAGGTAAAGTCGTTATGTGGCAGCATAACGTATATGAAAGGTATATGTGCCGTGATGGCTATATGAAAAGTATATAAGCATGCACCTTACATCATACTGCATTTTTACGCTTGGTGTGTGAAAGCATAGCATGGCATGCATGTATCAAGATCATATAGGCCTTGCTTTTTAGAATAGTTATGTACAGGACCATGTGTTTGAGCAAGCATCATATAGGCATCCCTAAGGTACCAGGGTATGGGACACTTGGCATCAGTCCGCATAGGCCCACAGTTGGAATCCACAGGGAGCTCAGGTGCCAAGGTATATTGATTCCACTGTGAAGTGCGCGCACGACGGTGCTAAAAGCGCAAAGGAAAGGCGTTATATACGCAATATATATGAATATGATGAAAAGGAAAGGCGTTATACGCGCAATATATATGAATATGATGAAAAGGAAAAAGGAAAAGGAACAAGGATATGTTGAAGTGACTGTTTATGATTTTGTGCCTAGTTATTACTGTTATATTATTGGTTTTGTTGCCACACTACTGGGATTATTCTCACCCCTTCGGGGCTGCTATTTTCCTAAATGGCAGGAGGACGTAAAAGCATTTGAAGAAGTGATGTTTGCTGTTGCTTGCTGATGAATGGACTTGTACTGTTGCTGTTTGATTGATTGGATGACTGTAATGTTTAATGTTTTGGTACTCTTGGATGACTGTAGACTTTATCATCTTTATTTTACCTTGAACTTTTATGAACAGCGGCTATTTTGGAAAACGTTTGTGAAAGGAATTTGTGAAAGACTTAAGTGCTGAAATTTCTACAGTACACCTTACGGGTGGTGTTTTTATGAGCAAACGAACTCTGATTTACTATTATTTTATATGCACGCGAAGCCCCAAACGTGCTCTTTCTAAATCACTTGAAACATTTTTTATCGTCCAAACAGAAGTTATAAGAATTATTGAAACGTCTGACGGATTTGTATACTGCTATGAGCATCTTTGTTAGCTCATGTGACGTTAACGACTCTAATTCCGCTTAGCAAACGACTCTCTTGGATGCATACAAGGGAGGGCGTTACACTAATTGGTATCAGAGCAGTTTGGTCCATGGATTTGCTTGTGATTGATTAAATTGATTGTTGATTGTGTTTATCTGCTGATTGACTGTCTAAATGTGTTATAGTTTAATAGTTTAAGTATATATTAGCTAGGGTAGTTAGTTTGTTAAGACCGTTCTGTGACAAGACACGGATGCATAGTTAACTTGTCCGAATTGAACCCGAGTACCTACTTGGGACTGCTGCCATGAATAACTTGCGGTGAGCCTGATCAACTCATTTCATGATATTGTGAGTGCAAAATCATGGCAGGTGGTCGCGGTTCAACTCGGGGAAGGTCTGGCGATGCGGAAGAGGATCTTATCACTACCATTGGGGGACTGGCAAAGTTTATCCAGAATATGAGCCAAGAATGGCGTGACCATAGGCAACAGAATCAGAACCCACCCCCACTGCATGACAATGCAGAAGAAATTGTCCGTCGGAGGTTGAAAGACTTCCGCAACTTCCAACCACCTACTTTTGAGGGTGAAGACAACCCTGAGGCTGCAGCGAAGTGGCTGCAGATGATCGAGCACATTTTCGAACGTATGGCATGCCCGGAAGCGCAGAAGACTGATTACGCGTCGTACCAGCTAATGGGAGAAGCTTTAACATGGTGGACTGGTGCGAGGGCTCTGCTGAGAGCTCGGGACGTTGAGCTGACGTGGGCCGTATTCAGACAAGTATTTTTGGATAAGTATTTTCTAAAAGCGATGAGAAGAATGAAACACACTGAACTGCTGTCACTTAGGCAGGATAACATGACGGTTAATGAGTACATTGCAAAATTTGGGCAGCTGATCGAGTACGCCAACTTTGACCGGAACATTTATGATGAGGAATGGCAAGTGGAGAAGTTCGAAAGCGGATTACATCCGGAAATCCGTAAACTCATTTTGACGACAGCTAATCGTACACTTCCGGAGCTCATCAACCAGAGTCGACAGGCAGAAGGAATCATTAACGAGGCCAAAAATCTGAATAAGCAACCAACCCAATTCCACGGAGGAAACAGAGCAGGCAGGTTCTTCAGGACGACACCTGGTAGGGGTCGAGGCAGAGGTCCGCAGTTGCAGGCGCGGCCTGGAAATTTTAAGAGAAGCTATACTGTTGGTCAATCGTCAACTGGACGGCAGGGTGCTACTGTTTGTGCTACATGTGGAAAGAATCACTTTGGAGTTTGTCACAAGAACAACAATGCATGTTTCAGATGTGGCCAGCAAGGACATTTTGCTTACGAATGCCCCCGGAACGCTAATCCACAGCATACGCAAGCACGGGTGTTCGCACTGGATGCAAAAGATGGTAATTTTCAACCTTTCCCTCTCATTTCTTTATTGCAAGTTAGAAAAGAGCTCCGCAAGGGAGCAGCAGGGTATCTTTTGTCGATCGAGGCTGAGACCTCAGTTGACAATCAAATTCAGAATGTACCTGTAGTTAGAGAATTCGAGGAGGTATTCCCGGATGAAATACCTCGATTGCCTCCTCATAGGGAAATAGAATTTTCTATCGAACTTGTTCCTGGAGTTGGACCAATCTCCATTGCTCCGTACCGCATGGCGCCTTTGGAACTGCGAGAGTTGAAGAAGCAGATAGAAGAGCTTTTGGCAAAGGAATTCATCAGACCGAGTACCTCTCCATGGGGTGCTCCAGCCATCTTGATTAAGAAGAAGGATGGTAGTCTACGTCTGTGTGTAGATTACCGACAGCTGAACAAAGTTACGGTGAAGAATAAGTATCCGCTACCGAGGATCGACGATTTGATGGACCAGCTGAGAGGAGCCAGAGTCTTTTCCAAGATAGATTTACGATCGGGATACCATCAGATCCGGGTCAAACCGGAGGATATTCCGAAAACAGCTTTTAGGACTCGTTATGGGCACTACGAATATCAGGTGATCCCATTCGGACTTACAAATGCTCCAGCGGTATTCATGGACTACATGAACCGCATCTTTCGCCCCTTTCTTGATCAGTTTGTTATTGTGTTTATCGATGACATCCTGATTTACTCTATTAATGAAGAGCTGCATGCGGAACATCTGAGGATTGTCTTGCAAATCTTGAAAGAGAAGCAGTTGTACGCGAAATGGTCGAAGTGCGAGTTTTGGCTTAAAGAGGTCCAGTTTCTGGGTCATGTCATTTCATCAGAAGGTATCGCGGTGGACCCCAACAAGGTTGAAGCTGTTATGGATTGGGAACGACCCAAGACTGTCACTGAAGTAAGAAGTTTCTTAGGTCTGGCTGGATATTATCGAAGGTTTATCCAGAATTTCTCTCAGATAGTGCAACCTCTTACCCGTCTCACTCGGAAGGACAAGCCTTTTGAGTGGACTGAAGCTTGTGAAGAATGTTTCTTGGAACTGAAGAGCAGATTAACGAGTGCTCCCGTACTCACGATTCCGGATCCTACCTGGAAGTTCGAAGTATACTGTGATGCGTCGCTAAAAGGACTTGGGTGCGTGTTGATGCAGGATCGTATGGCGGTAGCTTATGCATCTCGACAACTAAAGCCTCACGAAGAAAATTATCCTACGCACGATTTGGAGTTAGCAGCTATAGTGTTCGCACTTAAAATCTGGAGGCACCACTTGTATGGTTCGCAGTTTGACGTGTTCAGCGATCATAAGAGTTTGAAGTATTTGTTCGACCAGAAGGAGCTGAATATGCGACAACGACGGTGGATGGAATTTCTGAAGGACTATGAGTTTGAACTTAAATACCACCCTGGAAAGGCAAACGTGGTAGCTGACGCTCTGAGTAGGAAGACACTGCACACTGCAACTCTGATGATGGAAGAACTAAAACTGTTTGAGGCCTTTCGAGATTTGAACTTATTTGTAGACGAGAGAGGGAATAGCATAAGATTGGGAAATATAAAGGTGGAGAATGAATTGATCAGTAGAATTAAGGAAGCCCAGAAAGATGAAGAGTTAGTCCGTGAATTGGTTGGCAACCAAGATGCTGTAAGGGATGAGAAGGATATTTGGAGATTCCAAGGTCGGTTAGTTGTGCCGAATGAAGAGTTGAAGCAAGAAGTTTTGCAGGAGGCCCATAAGGGTAAGTATGCAGTTCACCCTGGATCCACAAAGATGTACCATGATTTGAAGACCTCGTTTTGGTGGCCGGGTATGAAGCGTGATATTGCTGAGTATGTATCTCGATGCCTGACTTGTCAGAAGGTGATGTACGAACATCAGAAACCCTCGGGACTCCTTCAACCTTTGGAGATTCCCGAATGGAAGTGGGACAGTATCGCGATGGATTTTGTAGTTGGACTTCCTCGGACGCGAGAAAGATATGATGCTATCTGGGTGATTATTGATCGTTAAACGAAGTCAGCTCATTTCTTACGTGTTAGAACCACATATAATTCGGAGAGGCTTGCCAGGATTTATCTGCAGGAGATTGTGAAGCTGCATGGAGTTCCTACGAGTATTGTCAGTGATCGTGATCCCAAGTTTACATCTATGTTCTGGGAATCTTTTCAAAGAGCATTAGGGACCCACTTGAGATTGAGTACTGCTTACCACCCGCAGACCGATGGACAGACAGAACGCACCATTCAAGCTTTAGAGGACATGTTGCGAGCATGCGTGTTGGAGTTAGGAGGCAGCTGGGACAATTATCTTTCTTTGATTGAGTTTGCTTACAACAACAGTTACCATTCCAGTATTCAGATGGCACCGTATGAAGCTTTGTATGGGAGAAAATGCAGATCCCCTTTATGCTGGACTGAAGTGGGTGAGCGAAGTATGTTAGGACCTGATCTAATTCAAGAAACATCCGAACAAGTAAAGAAGATTCGAGAAAATATGCAGAGGGCTCAGGCCAGACAGAAGAGTTATTACGACAAGCGTCATAAGCCCCTATCTTTCGAAGTCGGAGACCATGTATTCTTGAGAATCACTCCTACATCGGGACTCGGAAGGAGAATGGGAGTTAAGAAGTTAAGTCCACGATACTTAGGACCGTATCTGATTATGGACCGGATTGGAGAGTCTGCATACCGGTTGGCTTTACCACCCAATCTGTCAGGAATTCACAATGTATTTCATGTGTCGCGGCTACGGAGATATCTCTCTGATCCATCTCACGTGTTACAGCCAGAAGAAGTGGAACTAAAGGAAAATCTGACATACTCAGTGCAACAGTTCCAAATTCTTGAAAGATCCGTCAAGCGACTCCGTTCTAAAGAAATTCCTTTGGTGAAAGTATTATGGAACAACAGATCGGCAGCTGAAGCCACTTGGGAGCGCGAGGACGACATTCAGAAACGCTATCCAGAACTTTTTAACTCTTAAGTAAGTTTATTTTGCGGACAAAATTCCTATTTGGTGGGGAGAGTGTAACATCCCACATAATTAGTAAGATGCTTAAGTGTTATAATGATATAGATGCATGTGTATGTGTGGTGGCTTGTGAATTGTTTGATCTTTATCCTTGGATGAGACTAAGGTAAGTATTTAAATTAAATAGGAGAGTACATATGTCGACATGTGAATTTTATCATATGAGTAATTTGATTGAGTGTTATAGGGCTTTTGTGTTTATAGGACTTAGGAAGTGGGCTAGTGTGTGGACTTGCCACCTTTAGACTTGTCTTATTGGATCCATTGTATGTGTAGGCCGATGGCCCAAGGAGGTTTTTGGATCAATCCTATTCAGCCCAAAGTTAAACCCACACATACCTCCCTTAAAGCCTTGTCCTACAAGGTTGTTTGTGTACCAAGGAACTTTCACATGGCAAGAGTAAGCTTTTCCCACTCATTTCATGCGCATAAAAGGATGGAAAAGACTTAGAAAAATCTGCCAACTTTCCCCTTGCATGACCGCACATCACCTAGGCTTGTGCACCATTTGAATTCAACTTCATTGCATGGAAGACACATGTACTCCTCAGCATGATTTTGGGCTGCATTCTTCTTCATTTTAGGCGCACATGGAGGGGTCATAGATCAGATTTTTATGACACAAAATCTGCATTGAGTGTTGACCAAGAGAACCACCTTACACCCTCCATCATGAGCCTGAAATGTGCAGATTTCTGCATGCATTTGCAGCCCATCATGAACCAAATCTATCCCTTGCCTCCACATGCAACAAAAGAAGGATTTTGGGCTGCATTTCCCCCCATCATGTGCGCACAAGGGAAGCTCCAAATCAGATTTTAGGCTGCCACAAAGCTGTCTTGCTTGTTGACTTAGAGAACCACCTAGCATGTGCTCATGATGACAACTCCCCCTCACCTCCTTGCATGTGCATAGAGTAACCAAGAAGCAAACCTTTGCTTGTTGAAACCAAGTTTGCAGCCCCATCCTCACAAGTAATCAGATTTGTTATCATTTCAACCTCTCCTCTCTTTTCCTTTAAGTGGTGCGCACAAGAGGAGCTTTTCCTCACTTTGCACATTCAACCAATTTTCCTCCTCTTCCTCACTTCTCTAACCGTGTAGAATAGGAGCTCTAGGAGAAAGATAAACCTTGACAACTCTCTTCTCCCCTCACCATCCAACCGTGGCCTATACTCCAAGTGAAGTGTAAGTTTTCCTTCTCGTTCTATCACTGTCCAGCCTAGTCCTCACCTTTGGAAGCTGTCCAAGATTGTTCCTCCTCACCATTTGAGCGCATAGACCATCTCCTAGGAAGGGTGGACTTGTTGTGTAGTAAAGCTAGAAGGTGGTGTGTGATTCTTGACTAAGAAGTGTGTGCTTCAAGAGGTAAGCCTAGAACTTAGACCTCTTCATTGTGTGTAACCATGTGTGTGCATGAGATGTCTCCTTGAATATGTTGTTTTGGATTCTTGAATGAGTATGGTAAAGGAATAAGGATGGAGCTGTTTTATGAGGATTTGTATGCATGAAAGTCCCATGGTTATGCTTAAGAAATATGCCACTGTTTATGTATGAATGTCCACTGTTTTGAGGAGAAATATGCCACTGTTTATGTATGAATGTGCCACTGTTTTGAGGCTAAGAATGTCACTGTTTCGGTTTGACAAGAGCACCATCAAGATGACACACTGTTTTGTATAAAAGTGCCACTGTTTTGAGGATGCATATGCCACTGTATCGGTTGGACAAGATCACCATTTTGATGCCACTGTTTCTGCATAAAATGCTCACTGTTTTAGTACATAATGTGCCACTGTTTCTGCATAAAATGCTCACTGTTTTGATGCCACATATGTCACTATTTTGCACCAAAAATACTCACTGTTTTAGTACTTAATGAGCCACTGTTTCTGCATAAAATAACCACCATATTGACGTTCAAACACCACTATTTATGCCACTGTTTTAATGTCCAAAAATCATGATTTATGCCACTGTTTTAATCACCATTTATGCCACTGTTTCAATGTTCAAATATCACCACTAATGTCACTGTTTTGGATGTTCAAATGTACCATTCATGCCACTGTTTTAATGTTCACAAATCACTACTAATGCCACTGTTTTGATGTGCAAATAACACTACTTATGCCACTGTCTAATGCCACTGTTCTGCCACTGTTTTGAAGTCCAAGATGTCACTGTTTCTGTTTTAAAACATTCACTGTTCTGCTGTAAGGTGCTATTATTTTTCTGCCATAAAACGTCACTGTTTCTGTCCACTGTTTTTAAGTAAAACGTCACTGTTTCTGCCCACTGTTTTCAAGGAAAAAGTCACTGTTTCTGCTCACTGTTTTAAGAACAAACGTCACTGTTTTCTGCTGTAAAACGCTGCTGTATGCTCACTGTTTTTCTGCTGTAAAACACTGTTGTATGCTCACTGTTTTCCACTGTAAAACACTGCTGTATGCTCACTGTTTCTGCTGTAAATCGCCGCTGTAAATGATTGGTTGTAATTGATTTAGGTGCGCTTAAGAAGTGAGATACTTCGCTGCTGTTTGGTATTGTTTAAGGCACGCAAGGTAAGTGTCAGGCGATATTACCTAATGTGACTATTGACTACTGGTATAAAGTTGTGACATGATGCTCCATACTCCGTAAAATAATTATGTTCCTTGTGATGAAAGAAAACTGCCAAAAATGTGCCGTGATGGCTATGGAAATGTGCCGTGAAGGCTATATGATTATGAGGTAAAGTCGTTATGTGGCAGCATAACGTATATGAAAGGTATATGTGTCGTGAGGGCTATACGAAAAGTATATAAGCATGCACCTTACATCATACTGCATTTTTATACGTTGGTGTGTGAAAGCATAGCATGGCATGCATGTATCAAGATCATATAGGCCTTGCTTTTTAGAATAGTTATGTACAGGACCATGTGTTTGAGCAAGCATCATATAGGCATCCCTAAGGTACCAGGGTATGGTACACTTGGCATCAGTCCGCATAGGCCCACAGTTGGAATCCACAGGGAGCTCAGGTGCCAAGGTATATTGATTCCACTGTGAAGTGCGCGCACGACGGTGCTAAAAGCGCAAAGGAAAGGCGTTATATACGCAATATATATGAATATGATGAAAAGGAAAGGCGTTATATGCGCAATATATATGAATATGATGAAAAGGAACAAGGATATGTTGAAGTGACTGTTTATGATTTTGTGCCTAGTTAATACTGTTATATTATTGGTTTTGTTGCCACACTACTGGGATTATTCTCACCCCTTCGGGGCTGCTATTTTCCTAAATGGCAGGAGGACGTAAAAGCATTTGAAGAAGTGATGTTTGCTGTTGCTTGCTGATGAATGGACTTGTACTGTTGCTGTTTGATTGATTGGATGACTGTAATGTTTAATGTTTTGGTACTCTTGGATGACTGTAGACTTTATCATCTTTATTTTACCTTGAACTTTTATGAACAGCGGCTATTTTGGAAAACGTTTGTGAAAGGAATTTGTGAAAGACTTAAGTGCTGAAATTTCTGCAGTACACCTTACGGGTGGTGTTTTTATGAGCAAACGAACTCTGATTTACTATTATTTTATATGCACGCGAAGCCCCAAACGAGCTCTTTCTAATCACTTGAAACATTTTTTATCGTCCAAACAGAAGTTATAAGAATTATTGAAACGTCTTACGGATTTGTATACTGCTATGAGCATCTTTGTTAGCTCATGTGACGTTAACGACTCTAATTCCGCTTAGCAAACGACTCTCTTGGATGCATACAAGGGAGGGCGTTACACTTGGGATGGTATCACAAAGTTGCATCATTCGGTTCTAAAAAAGAAGATACAGTTTGCCAGAGAAAAACTTCAAATGAAGATCACTGTTATACTATATTCTCAAATCAGTAGTAAACGTCAATTATGATTCTCATTCTATTATTACTGCTACCAGAGTGTTTGCTAACAAATCGGTAGGTATCTAGTTTCGGTAAAAACATTTATAGTCACAGTGATAATAAAAGTGCGTTGACAGAATTTTTATGCTTACAGGTGAATGTACAATCAACATCCATTGCGCTGAGGCAGACATGTGATAACACAGCTTGCATCAAATACATGTTAACTAGTTTTATGATATTTTCCACACCATATCTGTCTTTGAGGTAACTAAATATTACTTGTTCGGACTTTCATTATTTCTTTTTATACGGCTAACAGGAGAAAATATATAGTTCCATATAATTCAATCGAGAAGAATCATTCCATAGTTCCATATACAGTTTAAGGTACATGGTGTGCAGATGGGTTAAAAAAAAAGCTTTCAAGTTGGCTTTTAATGATTAGAGCATTAAAAGAGAATATGCATGTAACACATATACATAATTAGAAATAAAATGAAATTCATCAATAAAACCTTAAGCCTTTCAGGCCATGCCCTTCTGATTATTTAGAAGATAATCTTATAGCTTAACTTGCAGTGAAATATTTAATACTTTATAATTTGGCTTTTTTCCCCTCTCTTTAGTACTGCAGTAATGGGTGTAATATGGCTAATAATTTAAAATATCTAGAAAATGCACATGTTTTTATTTAGTTTTGTGGTTGGTTCAATATACTTCTCCCGTGATATTCTTCGTGTTTGTTGTGTTATCTGAATGCGTCTATCTATGACTCAGCTGAAATTTAACTTATCTCATTACTGCTTGTGATGTGTGATTTTTTAAGATTGGATTGTTTTGAGGTTAATGGTGTAATATGGCTAATAATTTATAATTTGCGTTTTCAAAATTATCGTGTAACTTTTTTTTTCTTGCATGGCTAAAAGCACCGTAATGTTAACTTCTGTACTATCTAAATAAAAAAATGATATATTTTTCACTTAAAACACCGTCACATAAACCCACATTGACCTATTATAACATATTTGGTTTACTTTTTTTGAACTCAAACATAATTTGGGCTAAATATGTTATTAAACAGTTGCGTAGTTAAGATTTTAATGGAATTGATTGTAGAAGAATTAATATAAAAAGAACTAATGTGAAAAAATAATTTATTTAGAATAATATTGTAAAAGTAAGCTTAATTACTTTTATTTGAATGATAAAGTAAAGTTACATTTAAAGTGTAAATATAAGTATATTTTTAAGAAATTTATAAATTTAACAATTAAAATGGATTTTTTTTATACATAAAAACAACGACTATAATATGGCTAATAAATCTTTTTTTTTTAAATATCGTTCCATTAGCTTAAATAATTTTTTTTAATGCATGGTGTAAGAACCCGCACCGCTAATTAAGGTAATTAGCGAATTAATTATGATAATTAGGAAATAATTCCATAATTGACCCTAATAATTATTAATGGGCTTAGATAAATATACTGAGTGAGTAAAAATGCTGAAAGTCGCCTTTCGGAAGAAAAGCGCAGATACCGATTCTGCTACTCGGTATAAATGCGTACCGGAAAAGTATCCCGGAAAATTATAACGAATGCATGATAATTACTAGAATATTATGTAGGACTTGTAAAACAAGTTTCAAGTCAAAATAACGTAATCTGATGCCAGAACTGATACTGGCTATGGAAAAGCGCGTACCGGAAAGGTGCTCCGAAAAATAAAATAAAAATATGACAAATCTTAGAAAAATGTCTAGGTCTAGAATCCGAAGTTTGAGATCAAGATCTTTTACTTTGCTATTAAGGCTAATACTGCGCGATTAGTGGCTTGTGTCTATAAATAGACACATTAAGAGGGCACAAAACCCTAGGAACACCATATCATACGTGAAGGCTGCAGCTGAGAGTGGAAAACACTGTTCCATTGGCTCTCCTTCACCCTTTGTGCTTCCTTTGCTCTTCTTCTTCTTCTTTTGGCCTAGATTATCACCTTTCATGCTTGTTCCATCACTTTAAACACTTGTGAGGGTGAGAGTGAGCCTTGAGATTACATTGTTGGTCTCATTCTGAGTTGAGAAGGCTGTTTTGGTTGAGGTGTGAGGCTGAGTTGGTGTTGTGTGAGAGTTGTGAGTTTCTTCTTGGTTGTGAGTGATCCAAGAAGCCACCTTTGAGAAGAAAGGACTCATCTTGGTGTGCATTTTCGTACACCATTGTGTGGCTGAGTTTGAGGAACCTTGGGAGAGCTCCAAGAGCACACCTTGCTCTGTTTTGAGCTTTGGTAAGTTCCCTCACCTTTGATCTTAAGTTTTGATGCTTAAAGTTGATGTCTTGGCCATGTTTAATGAGTAAACAAGAGGGTATAATGTATATGAACCTAAAATGGATTAAAGATGCATGCTTTAACGTGTACATGTGTTAAAAGTTGGATCTTTGGGATGGATATTCACGAAATGCAGAAACTGCATTCTGTCGTGAGATATCCGGATATTTGTCGAATAGATATCCGGATATCAGTATCCGGATATGGTATCCGGATATTGATATCCGGATATGGGATCTGGGTATCCGGATATGACATATCTGGATATGTCCAGTGTGATATCCGGATATGGCATATCCGGATATGCCCCTTCTGATATCCGGATATCCTGGGTTTGCGCAGACAGTAGCTGTGCTGTATGAACAGTAAGCTATTGGGTGTGTGTGGACCCTAGTTTAAGGAAGATGAACTTCTGTAATTAATGAACTAAGTCAGAATCACATGATTAAGGGCTTATGGCTTTGTTGGAAGCCTTAAGTCGTAAAACGTAAAGGAAAGGCGTAGTCTTTAAGTTGTATGCTTGTGATGCATGAATATTGATGTATTATTGGTCCATATCAGATTGTGATACTGCTGTTCTTGGACTTGTGAGTGGTTGGACTCTTGGCTTGGATAGCTAGCTTGTAAGGTAAGCTTTCGTGTCCTCGGTTTAGCCATTTTGATGTTCCACCATGTCCCATGGGGATGGGTTTATGCATGCTGTGTTACATGCTTTATTGTTTTGGAAATGCTGTTGAGCTATTTATATGTAATGAGCTTTTATGAGATGCATGTGGTGTCCACCTAGACGGTAATCCTGAGTATGTAGTACATACAAGATGGAGAAGCTGTGGGTGAGGTGCAGGTAGTATCCATGTACTCATGTAGGCATAGACGTATTCCTACATTTCTCTGGCCAGTAGATTTGAAAGCACACATGGCATGATTAATTGCTGCATCGCATGATTTTGGAACTTATATTGTAAATACTATTTTTAGAACTTATATTACACATGTAAGTGAGCTTGGGGTGGAGACTCCTTGAGGACCCCTTGTCTTACTAAGATTTCTTGTTAGAGATCTCACCCCACGTTTGGGGACGCTTATTTCAGGATCAGGTAATGTTGAGGGCTCAGGTGGCAGGAGGCCAGAGCTGAGCTGATATTCTGCTATGCTGTCTTGTTGGATTGACTGCTGTTATGTTTTCTGCTTTATTTATGTTATCATGTTGAGACTGTTTGTGGGCATTGTTGCCTTATTTGGTGAGCATGGGGTTTGTCCATGCCACATGGTTGTGTTAATGTCTTTTAATTCGATGTTGTAATTAAAGTATCAGGATTTTGACCCAGGCTGCATGTTGTAGTCCTGTGGTTTTAGATACTCACATTATATTTATGTACGAGGTATTCAGTTAGTTGTCTTGCAATTTACATACAGGCAGTATTTTATGAAATTGATTAAGTAAACAAGTTGGTTAAGTTTAATGACGTCATAATTGAATTAAAGAAAAAGTTATTCCGCATTTTAATTAAGCGTGGCTTAATACGATAGCGTGTTAACAATCCGGGTTAACACGGGCTGTTACATTTTATGGTATCAGAGCACTTTCTAGGGAAAAGCCTGTATGTATTGCAATAACTTAGGATGTGTCGTTGCGTGTCTACTTTGTGTTCACTCTGACTGGTGTGCGTTACGATAATGCATATGTGACCACATGGCATGGGCCTGATCAACTCATTCTTTGTGTAACTTGTGCAGAGTCATGGTGCCACCAAGGAGGAACACGAGTACGAGCAAGGATCAGACGGATCCTGTCCTGGCTGCATTAGCTGAGATGCAGGCGGCCCGACTAGCCGACCAGGAAGCCACGAGGCTGGCTAATCAGGCGATGCTGGACGCTATTCGAGATGCGAACCGGCAAACCACGGCAGAGGTTCTGGAGGAGAACCGGATGGCCAACATGACTATGATGAGGGTCATGTTGGAGGAGTTGAGGGCTGGTCCTGCTGCTGGCCAGGGTCCTCCACCACCTCCACCACCGCCACCGCCTCCACCTCCGCCTAGTCAACAGGAGGACACCCAGAGCCAGATGGGTGAGGGCAGTCACTTGACGGGGGCTATGCAGACTATCCCCGTATTTGCTGAGGATCGTGACGAGATCGATCGCCGGCTGAATGCTTTCCGCAAGCATAAGCCACCTTCATTCGACGGATCATATGATCCCATTGCTGCTGCTAGATGGCTTCAGGCGCTGGACAAGATTTTCCGGATCATGCAGTGTACCGATCCGCAGAAGCTGATGTTTGCCACTTACATGCTGGAGGGCGAGGCCCATGAGTGGTGGACCAATCTTTCTCATGTCTACGAGATGCAGGGCCATGTGATGACGTGGCCATTCTTCGAGGAGAGCTTTCTGGGTCAGTACTTCCCTTATGACTCGCAGGAGAGGAAGCAGGGGGAGTTTGACCGGTTGGTTCAGGGCTCGTTGTCTGTCGACGAGTACCTGGCCAAGTTTAATGAGCTGGTGAAGTTTTCACCCTTCAGGACGGCGAGGCCTACTCCTACATTCTTGGCTGCTAAGTTCCGCAGGGGACTTAGTGAGGATATTGCTGGTTACTTAGCTGGGTCTGCTTCCAGAGATTTTGGGACACTGGTCCAGCAGTGCCGCGACATCGAGGACTACTGTCGTGCGAGTCAGGCCAAGAAGGCCAAGATTGAGGTGCCACAGGGTACCGGCGGTTCCACTCCCTGGAAGAACAAAAATTTTACAAACAAGGGCAAGGGCAAGCAGATGGCGGCTAAGCAAGCGCCAAATTAGTTTAGAAAGACTGCTACTCAGGGGAACGCAGCTAGACCTCCTGCTCCCAGATGTTCGGGATGCGGGAAGTCACATTTTGGGCCGTGTTCTACCGGACAGCTGATTTGTTTCCAGTGTGGCAAGGAGGGCCACTACTCCAGAGATTGCCCGACGGCGAGAGTTGCTGCAGTGCAGGCTGTGCCTTTGCAGATGGTTCCTACTGGGACACCAGCAGTGCCACCTACCAGGGGCGTGTGTACACTTTGGATTGTCAGCAGTCGGACAGAGCTCCGAACCTGGTCAGAGGTACTGTTACCATTGGTGGTTCAGCTGTTAATGTGTTATTTGATTCCGGGGCAACGCACTCTTTTGTTGCTACCCCTATTGCTGTGGGGCTTGAGTTGCCCAGTGATGTGCTTTCTCCACCGATGCGGGTTACCACCGCCACCGGAGAAAAATGTTTAACCTCCACTGTTCATCGCGATGTAGCGTTTCAGTGGGATGGCCGTGACTTCTCGGTAGATCTGATAGGATTGCCGATGGCCAACCTTGAGATTATTCTGGGCATGGATTGGTTGTCCAGAAACTGTGCAATGATTGATTGCTGTGCCAAGAGAGTGGTGATGTCTCCGGGTGGGTCCACAGCCAGTTCCTCACCATTCATTTCAGTCCTGCAGGCGAGGAGGGCCTTGAGAGCAGGGGCATTTGGCTATGTCATGTTGGGAGGTTTGGTGAGTGGGACACAGGAGGATCCCACTGGCATTCCTGTGGTGAAGGAATTCCTCGAGGTGTTTCCTGAGGAGATTCCTGAGTTTCCACCACATAGGGAGATAGAGTTCTCCATTGACTTATTGCCTGGTGTGGGGCCTATATCGTTGGCTCCATACCGGATGTCGCCACCAGAGTTGGCGGAGCTGAAGAAGCATATTGAGGAGCTTTCAGTGAAAGATTTTATTCGGCCGAGTGTGTCTCCCTGGGGAGCACCGGTCATTTTCGTGAAAAAGAAAGATGGGACCATGCGATTGTGCACCGACTACAGACAGTTGAACAAGGTGACAATCAAGAACAAGTACCCTCTTCCACGCATTGATGATTTGTTGGATCAGCTCAGGGGTGCTTGCGTGTATTCAAAGATCGATCTCCGGTCCGGTTATCATCAGATACGGGTAAAGCCGGAGGACGTCCCAAAGACAGCTTTTCGCTCGAGGTACGGGCACTATGAGTACTTGGTGATTCCGTTTGGACTCACCAATGCACCCGCAGTGTTCATGGACTACATGAACAGAATCTTCCAGCCGTACCTGGATCAGTTTGTGATCGTCTTCATTGACGACATCTTGATTTACTCCAAGACAGAGGAGGAGCATACTGAGCACTTGAAGATTGTGTTGCAAGTGCTAAAAGAGAAAAAGCTATATGCTAAGCCGTCGAAATGCGAGTTTTGGCTCAAGGCGGTGAAAATTCTGGGTCATGTGATTTTTGCTAACGGAGTTGCAGTTGATCCTAACAAGATTGAGGCCGTGATGGATTGGGAGAGGCCCAAGACGGTTACAGAAGTGAGAAGCTTCTTGGGTTTGGCAGGCTACTATAGGAGGTTCATAGAAGGATTCTCCAAGATGGTACTACCGATGACTCGCCTTACCGGAAAGGAGACTCCATTCGTGTGGACACATGAGTGTGAGGAGTGTTTCCAGGAGTTGAAGGAGAGACTGACTACTGCTCCTGTGTTAGTCCTTCCTGATCCTGCGGAGCAATTTGAGTTGTACTGCGATGCTTCTGGAAAAGGGCTAGGCTGTGTGCTGATGCAGAAAGGGAAAGCGGTTGCTTACGCTTCAAGACAGTTGAAACCTCATGAGGAGAACTACCCGACTCACGACTTGGAGTTGGCAGCCATTGTTTTTGCTTTCAAGATTTGGAGGCATTACCTGTTTGGCATGAAGTTTGTTGTATTCGGTGATCACAAGAGCCTGAAGTATCTGTTTGACCAGAAAGAGTTGAACCTGAGACAGCGTAGATGGATGGAGTTCTTGAAGGACTACGACTTTGAGTTGAGGTATCATCCTGGCAAGGCCAATGTGGTAGCCGATGCTTTGAGTCGGAAATCCGTGAGCTTATCCAGTTTAATGATGAACGACTACGAGGTGATCGAGAAGTTCAGAGACTTGAGAGTGAACTCCTTGTTTGGGGGTGCACTGCTCGAAATGGAAACAGCAGAAGTGATTAATGAGCTGATGGAAAAGATCAAAGAGGCGCAAGTGCAAAGAGAGTGCCTTGATTATGTGAAGAACCAGGACGGTGTGTCTTGGAACGACGATGGATTGCTGCTGTTCCAGAAGAGGATTGTTATTCCTCGAGGGCCATTGACCGAAGAGGTTATGGCAGAGGCTCATAAGGGCCGGTTCACTATCCACCCTGGTGCTACGAAAATGTATCAGGACTTAAAAAGGAATTTTTGGTGGCCGGGCATGAAGAAGGACATAGCGGTCTACGTGTCCAAGTGTTTGATATGTCAGAAAGTGAAGATCGAGCACCAGAAACCGTCTGGTAAACTTAACCTCTGGAGATTCCACAGTGGAAGTGGGAGAGTATTTCCATGGACTTCGTGGTGGGATTGCCTAAGACTCAGGCTGGTTGTGACTCTATTTGGGTCATAGTGGACAGATTGACCAAGTCTGCCCATTTTCTTCCAGTGAAGGTGAGCTTCACTCCAGAGCAGTTGGCCAAGCTATATGTCCGCGAGATTGTGAGGCTTCACGGGGTGCCCGAGAGTATCATCAGTGATAGGGACCCGAAGTTCACATCTCGGTTCTGGGAGGCGCTGCAGGAGGCTTTTGGTACGCAGTTGAGATTGAGTACCGCCTATCACCCTCAGACTGACGGACAGACTGAGCGGACCATCTAGACATTGGAGGACATGTTGAGAGCTTGCACGTTGGAGCAGGGTTCTGCATGGGATATGTACCTTCCATTGGTAGAATTCTCGTACAACAACAGTTTTCATGCTAGTCTGGGCATGGCACCCTACGAGGCGCTGTATGGTAGGAGGTGTCGGACTCCTACCTGCTGGTCTGAGGTTGGAGATAAAGAGCTTTTTGGCTTGGACTTTGTCCAAGATACTACCCTACAGATCCAGATGATCAGGGAAAAGTTGAAGCAAGCGCAGAATCGTCAGAAAAGCTACTATGATGTCAAGCATCGACCACTGGAGTTCAGTGAGGGTGAGCACGTGTTTGTGAAACTTTCACCTGTCACCGGTGTTGGACGGGCACTCGGAGTGAGGAAGTTGAGCCCGCGGTTCATTGGGCCCTACCAGATCCTTGGTAGAGTAGGACCAGTTGCCTATCGACTTGCCTTGCCTCCGAACCTAGCCAACATCCACGACGTGTTTCACGTGTCTCAGCTTCGGAAGTACATAGCAGACCCTTCGCACGTGGTGCAGCCGGATGATGTGGAGGTTCGGGAGAACCTAAAGACTCCCGTCGGACCACTCAAGATTCTCGATCGAGGCGAGAAACAGCTTAGAAGCAAGATCATTCCGATGGTCAAGGTGCAGTGGACTGGGCGTAGTCCCGAGGAGTGCACGTGGGAGCGAGAGGATGAGCTTCTCCGACAGTATCCCGACTTCCGAGACAGGTATGTTTCTGATTTTGAGGACAAAATCCTTAAAAATGTGGGGTGAATGTAAGAACCCGCACCGCTAATTAAGGTAATTAGCGAATTAATTATGATAATTAGGAAATAATTCCATAATTGACCCTAATAATTATTAATGGGCTTAGATAAATATACTGAGTGAGTAAAAATGCTGAAAGTCGCCTTTCGGAAGAAAAGCGCAGATACCGGTTCTGCTACTCGGTATAAATGCGTACCGGAAAAGTATCCCGGAAAATTATAACGAATGCATGATAATTACTAGAATATTATGTAGGACTTGTAAAACAAGTTTCAAGTCAAAATAACGTAATCTGATGCCAGAACTGATACTGGCTATGGAAAAGCGCGTATCGGAAAGGTGCTCCGAAAAATAAAATAAAAATATGACAAATCTTAGAAAAATGTCTAGGTCTAGAATCCGAAGTTTGAGATCAAGATCTTTTACTTTGCTATTAAGGCTAATACTGCGCGATTAGTGGCTTGTGTCTATAAATAGACACATTAAGAGGGCACAAAACCCTAGGAACACCATATCATACGTGAAGGCTGCAGCTGAGAGTGGAAAACACTGTTCCATTGGCTCTCCTTCACCCTTTGTGCTTCCTTTGCTCTTCTTCTTCTTCTTTTGGCCTAGATTATCACCTTTCATGCTTGTTCCATCACTTTAAACACTTGTGAGGGTGAGAGTGAGCCTTGAGATTACATTGTTGGTCTCATTCTGAGTTGAGAAGGCTGTTTTGGTTGAGGTGTGAGGCAGAGTTGGTGTTGTGTGAGAGTTGTGAGTTTCTTCTTGGTTGTGAGTGATCCAAGAAGCCACCTTTGAGAAGAAAGGACTCATCTTGGTGTGCATTTTCGTACACCATTGTGTGGCTGAGTTTGAGGAACCTTGGGAGAGCTCCAAGAGCACACCTTGCTCTGTTTTGAGCTTTGGTAAGTTCCCTCACCTTTGATCTTAAGTTTTGATGCTTAAAGTTGATGTCTTGGCCATGTTTAATGAGTAAACAAGAGGGTATAATGTATATGAACCTAAAATGGATTAAAGATGCATGCTTTAACGTGTACATGTGTTAAAAGTTGGATCTTTGGGATGGATATTCACGAAATGCAGAAACTGCATTCTATCGTGAGATATCCGGATATTTGTCGAACAGATATCCGGATATCAGTATCCGGATATGGTATCCGGATATTGATATCCGGATATGGGATCTGGGTATCCGGATATGACATATCCGGATATGTCCAGTGTGATATCCGGATATGGCATATCCGGATATGCCCCTTCTAATATCCGGATATCCTGGGTTTGCGCAGACAGTAGCTGTGCTGTATGAACAGTAAGCTATTGGGTGTGTGTGGACCCTAGTTTAAGGAAGATGAACTTCTGTAATTAATGAACTAAGTCAGAATTACATGATTAAGGGCTTATGGCTTTGTTGGAAGCCTTAAGTCGTAAAACGTAAAGGAAAGGCGTAGTCTTTAAGTTGTATGCTTGTGATGCATGAATATTGATGTATTATTGGTCCATATCAGATTGTGATACTGCTGTTCTTGGACTTGTGAGTGGTTGGACACTTGGCTTGGATAGCTAGCTTGCAAGGTAAGCTTTCGTGTCCTCGGTTTAGCCATTTTGATGTTCCACCATGTCCCATGGGGATGGGTTTATGCATGCTGTGTTACATGCTTTATTGTTTTGGAAATGCTGTTGAGCTATTTATATGTAATGAGCTTTTATGAGATGCATGTGGTGTCCACCTAGACGGTAATCCTGAGTATGTAGTACATACAAGATGGAGAAGCTGTGGGTTATAACACCTCAAGTATTTAAATGTTATATTGTGGAATGAAAGTTGATGGATTAGTGAAAATCCAAGTATTATGGCCAAAAGGGGCAAAAAGGGCAAAATTGTAATTTGCCAACCGTGTGTTGTGAGGCAAAAATACTTAGTTAGATATTTCAAATGACAAAAGTAATGCTGGAAATGGAATCAGGGCGGAAAATTGAGTGAATAGGCAAATTTGGGAAAAATTGATGAATAGTGAATTTTTAGTGTTAAAATACTGTGGTGTGAGTGTATCGATAGGTGTGAAATTTTTATCAAAATTTTGGAGAAATAAAAATATGTCATGGACTGGAAAAATATTTAGATTAAGGATTTGTGATCGGAATTTTTATCGGAGTTAAAGTTAGATCGCGTGTGGGACCCGTGTGACCGAAGTCACTTGGCCCCACCTCCTTTTCTTTCCTTCTTTCCTTCTTTTTCCTCTCCATCTCTCGCGCGCTCTCTGTGTGAAAAGAAGAGGCCAAACCCCATTTCTTCCATTTCTTCCCATTTCTTCGTTTCTCCACCGAATCGCTTGATTTTGGTGTTGAAATCTATCGTAAACAACCTTCCAAAGCCATTGGTAGCACTTAGAAGCTTTGAATCCATCTCTTTGGCCGCGTTTTTGAGCAACTCAGATTCGACCCATTAGTGTTTTTGGAGATTTCTTGGAGTTTTGAGCTTCAAATGGTTTAGTGAAGCCTTGGTGGTGATCATACTACCCATTGTAAGTATATTTGTGGTCTTTTGATAGTTGATTTCTTAGATCTATGAATTTGTGTTCAAAGCTTTGATTTTAGATGTGTGATGATAGAGAGCCCAAATGGAAAAATGCTATTAGATGAAAAGGCCTTAGAATCATGTTTGTAAGCTAGAAATGCTATGTTAAATTTTGGTGAAAAATATAGGTTTTTAACTTAGAGGAATTTGAGGAATTTTCATGAAAAATGAGTTTTGGTGTAATTTGGATTTGATGATTGTTGTAGGGTGCCTCACACGGTTGGAGTTGTGAAAAGTTGATTTGGAGCATACGTTTGGAACGGTATTGCTCGTGTTAAGGTAAACTCTTGGAACTTGGGTTTAATCCCTAGTGAGCTCCACCACACCTAGAGGAAGGTTGTGGTTGGATTATGTAGTGATGACATGGTGTGATTGTGTGCTTGTATGCATATTGCTTGTATTTTGTGAAAATTGTTTGGTCACTGGCCAGTTGACGTGTGTTGGTTTGGACATCCGCTGGGTTCGTCCTACGGGAGAACGCCAGTTGGAGATGCCATGGTGTTGACTCTGGGAGCGACATCAGGATGATCCAAGCGGGGGACGTCCGCCGGATAGGGCTCATGAGGAGTTCCGGTTGGGTATTGCCATGGAGTCTTCTCAACCATGGGAGAGGCGCCAGGACTGTCTCGGGAGTTATATGATGGAGTCCTTGAACATGAATCCATGAGTGGATGTTCTTGGGTGTCTCCAGGTGGATGGTGATATTGTTTTACTTGCATGTCATATTATGTCATTTTGATACATTTTAGTGAGCCATGGAGTGGAGAGAGCCTCTAGCTCCATTGGTTTACTGAGATATATCCGTATATCTCACCCCGTGTTTGGGGGACCACATTTCAGGTCACTATGAGCCGGGAGGAGCTTCGGGCAAGAAGCCCGTATAGTGGACGTTGAATTGGCATGCGGTACATTGGGATTGCATGGCTTTTTGGAGGAGTTTATGGAGTGCACATAGCATACCATTAGTATTTTGAGACTTAGGTCATGAACATATTGCATGATGTCATTTCCATGCTTTTGTTAGTGTTCATGGTCATATGCTAAGTCTTGTTATGTTTTATTATTCATGGCTTGGATAACTGTATATTTTGAGTGAGCATGGGACTTGTCCATTGCCACATTCATAGCCTTGAAGTCTTGATGTGTAATGTTGTAAAAATGGTCCATATTTGCATGTAAATGGCCATTGTTTTGAGGATGTTGTAAATGATGTTAAACTTAAGGAAAATGCATGATGAAAGGGCCTAGAGCCAACATTAGGACATGATTATGTGTTATGTGGAGTACCAAGGGGTTAGGGATGGATTACACACCCTTTTTGGGGCTCAAAACTGCTGTAATCTGTCATTTTGCTGCATAGTAATCGATTACCCAAGCATGGTAATCGATTACCATGCAACAGGGGACGAAAAATTGGCTACTGTCTGCACTGGTAATCGATTACTGGCCTTTGGTAATCGATTACCATGTGAGGTAATCGATTACCCAAAGTTGGTAATCGATTACCAGAACAGAGGATGAAGAATTTTGGCTACTGCCTCATTTTTGACAGGTGGTAATCGATTACCACCCACTGGTAATCGATTACCACAGTGTAAATTTTGAAAATTCAGTTTTTTCTAGACTAAAAGAAAGGGGCTTAACTTGATGGGTAGAACTCCAAATGATACGTGGTTTGAAACCACGCGTAGACAATGTAAAGGACTACAACTTGGTAAAAGATGGGAGTAAGATGGTGAGTTAAACGAATTGAATAAAAAGAATGATTAGTGATGTTAGCAAGAATGTATGCTTCCGCAAATTGCTTTTACAATTATAGTGTTGTTTTAATTGATTACGGAAAAAGTGTTTATGTAAGAAAGGAATATGTTAAAAGAAAAATTTGCCCGTAATTTAATTAATCTAATCACTGTGATTGTAACTGCGCTTAATGTCATAATCAATGTTAACAATACCGGTGTACAACGGGCTGTTACATTTTATGGTATCAGAGCAGTTTTGTTTAGGGAACTCTGATTGTTGTGTATGTTGTATCTTGTGTGCCATAGCTATCTGTGAACTATTTATGATTAATGTATATGTGATTCCTCAGTGTGGGTCTGATCAACTCATTCCTTTGTGTTACATGTACAGATATCATGAGTAGGGCACGAGGTCGCCGTGGGGCACGTGGTGCAGGTCCTTTGCCACCGGATCCGGTCACTGCAGTACTGAATGCTCTGCAGGCGGAAACGGCTGCAAATAGAAATGCGACTGAGAACCTAATGAAAGCTAATCAGGATATGATGCAGGCCTTTATGGCTGAGATGAGGGCGGATAGAGGTCGTCCTAGGAGGGAGAATACACCTCCACATACGGCTACGGTGACTCCTACACCGACGCCATCTGTTACTCCTCAACAGGGGGAGAGTGGGGCTAGTCACCACACTGGTGAGGCTAGTCATCATACTACTACTGACCCTAGTTATGTTCCTGACCCGTCATCTGTTGCCCAATCCACTGGGGCTGCTGGGCAGGTGCTTGATAATGCTGACGATGAGCGTAGGCTCATATCTTTTAGGAAACATAAGCCACCCGCATTTCTGGGGTCAAGGGACCCAAAGGAGGTCACTGCTTGGTTGAGAGGTATGGACAAGATTTTTCAAGTTATGAGATGCCAAGATCCGCAGAAGTTATTGTACTCTGTTTACATGCTGGAGGGTGATGCCCAAGAGTGGTGGGACAATGTGTCTCGCCCATTTGTTATTCAGGGTGAGGTTCTTACTTGGACTTTGTTCGAAGGTCTGTTTCACGAAGAATATTTTCCCCGTGATGTTCGGGAGGCAAAGCAAGGTGAATTTGATAATTTGGTACAGGGAGTTATGACTGTGGATGCCTATGTGGCAAAATTTAATGAGCTTGTGAAGTTTGCTAATTATGGAGGTACTCTACCTACTCCCGAGTTCTTGTCAGCTAAATTCCAAAGAGGGCTGAGTGAGAAGATTGCTAAGAGGATGTCTAATACTGCGGTGAGAAACTTTGCTGATTTGGTGACCCAGTGCAAAAGGGTCGAGACTGTTTATGGAAGGTATCCGAAATCTGATTCGACAAAAGAGCAAGATGTTAAGAGGACACCTGGTCCTTCTGGTAATACCAACAGAGGAGGTTTTAATAATAATAACAGGGGTAGGGGGTTGCATGTGAGGCAGCCTCCTGGTCAGTTCAAGAGGGGTGGAAATACTGGTGGTGGTGGTACTGCGAACCGATATCCTACCCCACAATGTGGGAAGTGTGGTAAATACCACAAAGGTGTGTGTGGTGCTGATCCGTCGGCTTGTTATAAATGTGGTCGGAATGGCCACTTTGCTAGAAATTGTCCGTCTTCTTCGGGGCAGGCTGCGAATCTGCAGGCCTTGCCGCCAGCTGCTACTACTGCTGCTCCTATTGTTGTTGTTCCTACTGTGGGACGGGTTTATACTACTAATGCGCAACGTACTGAAAAGGCTCCGAATTTGGTTAAAGGTATAATTTTTCTATCTAATGTTGATTTATCTGTGTTGTTTGATTCGGGGGCAACACATTCATTTGTGGCGGACTATGTGGCGAAGGCGTTGGACTTAAAGGTAACACGGATGGTTCCTCCGATGCGTATTACTACTGCTACAGGAGAGGTTAGTGAGTCGTCTTGGATTTGTGAAGATGTGAAGTTTACTTATTTAGGCAGGGGTTATACCATTGATTTAATTATCTTACCCCTGGCCTCTGTCAATTTGATTTTGGGGATGGATTGGTTGTCTCGGAACTGCGCAATGATTGATTGCTGCGGGAAGAGGTTGTTGTTATCTCACGAGAGGCCGTCTGTTTGTCCGTCTCTGTATTTGTCTGTAAGTCAAACTGTGAAAGCCTTGAAGGCTGGAGATTTGGGTTATGTCTTGTTGGGCGGATTGGTGGGTGATAAAAAGGAAGAGGTTTCTACTATACCAGTTGTAAAGGAGTTTGAGGATGTATTCCCGGATGAGATACCAGAATTCCCACCTGAGAGAGAGATTGAATTCTCGATTGACCTATTGCCTGGTGTGGGGCCGATCTCTTTGGCTCCATACCGGATGTCGCCACTTGAGTTGGCTGAGTTGAAGAAACACATTGAAGAATTATCTGCGAAGAATTTTATTAGGCCGAGTGTGTCTCCGTGGGGAGCACCGGTGATTTTTGTAAAGAAAAAGGATGGTAGCATGAGATTGTGCACTGACTACCGACAGCTGAATAAAGTGACTATTAAGAATCGGTACCCATTACCGCGTATTGATGATTTATTAGATCAGTTGAGGGGTGCCTGTGTATTTTCAAAGATTGATCTCCGGTCCGGATATCACCAGATTCGGATTAAACCGGAGGATGTACCTAAAACAGCTTTCCGATCCAGATATGGACATTTTGAATATCAAGTGATTCCTTTTGGGCTTACTAATGCCCCTGCGGTGTTCATGGACTATATGAACCGTATTTTCAAACCGTTTTTGGACCAGTTTGTAATTGTTTTTATTGATGACATTTTGATCTATTCTAAGAGTAAAGAGGAGCACATGGACCATTTGAGGACAGTGTTGCAGGTGTTGAAAGACAAGAAACTTTATGCTAAACCGTCTAAGTGTGAATTCTGGTTGTCTGAGGTGCAATTTTTGGGTCATGTTATTTCTGCAAGCGGTGTTGCAGTGGATCCAAGCAAGATTGAAGCGGTGAGTGACTGGGAAAGACCTAAGACTGTGACTGAAATTAGAAGTTTTCTGGGGCTTGCTGGCTATTATCGCCGATTTATACAGGGATTTTCTGCAATGGTTCTACCGTTGACTCGATTGACACGAAAGGATACTCCTTTTGTGTGGACCCAGGAATGTGAGGACTGTTTTCTGCTACTGAAAGAGAAATTGACCACTGCTCCGGTGTTGACTCTACCTGATCCGGAGGGTGAGTTTGTATTATATTGTGATGCTTCTAAGAAAGGTTTAGGGAGCGTACTGATGCAGGAAGGAAAAGTGATTGCTTACGCGTCTAGGCAGTTAAGGCCGCATGAAGAAAATTATCCGACGCACGACTTGGAATTGGCTGCTATTGTGTTTGCCTTGAAAATTTGGAGGCACTTTCTGTATGGGATGAAATTTGCTGTGTTCAGCGACCATAAAAGCTTGAAATATTTGTTTGATCAGAAGGAGCTGAATATGAGACAGCGTAGATGGGTTGAATTTTTAAAAGATTATGACTTTGAGCTGAAATACCACCCGGGAAAGGCTAATGTTGTGGCAGATGCATTGAGTAGGAAGTCTGTTAACTTATCTCATATGATGATGTGGGACAATGAAGTGATTGAGCAATTCCGTGATATGAAAATAACGGATTTCTTTGCAGGGAGAATGTGTGATATGGAGTTGACTCGGATTGAGAACGAGCTGCACGAGAAGATTAAAGAGACTCAGATCCGCAATGAAAGTATAAAGTATTTAAAAGGCCAGAGTGGCATATCTGTTAATGAACAGGGATTATTATTATATCAGGGCAGGATTGTTGTGCCCAAGGAACTTGCAGAGGAAGTTATGACTGAGGCCCACAAGGGTCAATATGCTATCCACCCAGGTGCCACAAAGATGTATCAAGATTTGAAAGTTAAGTTCTGGTGGCCTGGTATGAAAAGAGATGTTGCCGAGTACGTGTCTAAGTGCTTGGTGTGTCAAAAAGTAAAAATAGAGCATCAGAAACCTGCTGGATTACTTCAGCCGCTGGATATACCGGAATGGAAATGGGAGAGTATTTCAATGGATTTTGTTGTGGGATTGCCGCGAACTCAAGCTGGTTACGATTCGATTTGGGTTATTGTGGACCGACTCACGAAGTCTGCATATTTTCTACCAGTGCGAGTAGATTACACCACAGAGAAGTTGGCTACATTGTATGTAAAGGAGATTGTTAGACTCCATGGGATACCGATTAGCATTGTGAGTGATCGGGACCCGAAGTTTACTTCACGATTTTGGGGAGCTTTGCAGCAGGCTTTTGGCACTCAGCTTCGACTGAGCACTGCTTATCACCCGCAGACTGATGGTCAGACTGAGAGGACCATACAGACACTTGAGGATATGCTGAGAGCGTGTACACTGGAACAGGGTAATGCCTGGGATAGGTACTTACCACTGGTGGAGTTTTCATATAACAACAGTTTTCATTCCAGTCTGGGTATGGCACCATACGAGGTTTTGTATGGCAGGAGGTGTCGTACGCCCACTTGTTGGACTGAGGTAGGCGATAAAGAAAGATTTGGTCCGGATTTTGTGCAGGAAACAACAGTGCAAATTGAAATGATCAGAGAAAAGTTGAAACAGGCACAGAATCGGCAGAAGAGCTATTATGACAATAAGCATAGACCGCTGGAATTTGAGGAAGGTGACCATGTATTTGTACGTTTGTCGCCGGTCACAGGTGTTGGCCGTGCGTTGGGTGTGAGGAAGCTGGGTCCACGATTCATTGGGCCATATCAGATTATGAAAAGAGTAGGATTGGTGGCCTATCAGCTTGCCTTACCCCCGCAGTTGTCTAATTTACATGATGTTTTTCATGTGTCGCAATTGCGACGTTATGTCCCGGATGAGTCACATGTGGTGATGCCGGATAATATTGAAATCAGGGAGAACTTGAAGACTCCCGTTGGTCCTATTGCAGTATTGGATCGCAGTGAAAAGCGATTGAGAAGTAAAGTGATTCCCATGCTGAAGATTCAGTGGGAAGGCCGCACACCTGAGGAGGCTACTTGGGAGCGGGAGGACGAGATTCTCCGGCTGTATCCTGAGTTAGTGAGCAGGTATGAATTAATTTTGCGGACAAAATTTCAAAAAGGTGGGGTGAATATAACACCTCAAGTATTTAAATGTTTATTTTAATGTTATATTGTGGAATGAAAGTTGATGGATTAGTGAAAATCCAAGTATTATGGCCAAAAGGGGCAAAAAGGGCAAAATTGTAATTTGCCAACCGTGTGTTGTAACGCCCTCCCTTGTATGCATCCAAGAGAGTCGTTTGCTAAGCGGAATTAGAGTCGTTAACGTCACATGAGCTAACAAAGAATCTCATAGCAGTATACAAATCCGTAAGGCATTTCAATTGTTCTTATAACTTCTGTTTGGACGATAAAAATTATTTCAAGTGATTTAGAAAGAGCACGTTTGGGGCTTCGCGTGCATATAAAATAATAGTAAATCCGAGTTCGTTTGCTCATAAAAACACCACCCGTAAGGTGCACTGTAAAAATTTCAGCACTTAAATTCTTATCACAAAGGTTTTCCCAAAATAGCCGCTGTTCATAAAAGTTCAAGCTAACATAGAGATGATAAAGACTACAGTCATCCAAGAGTACCAAAACATTAATCATTACAGTCATCCAATTAAACAAACAGCAACAGTGAAAATCCACGCATCGGCAATCAACAGCAAAACATCACTCCGTCAAGTGCTTTTACGTCCTCCTGCCATTTTGGAAAAATAGCAGCCCCGAAGGGGTGAGAATAATCCCAGTAGTGTGGCAACAAAACCAGTAATATAACAGTATTAACTAGGCACAAAATCATAAACAGTCACTTCAACATTTCCTTTTCCTTTTTCCTTTTCATCATATTCATATATTGCGTATATAACGCCTTTCCTTTGCGCTTTTAGCACCGTCGTGCGCGCACTTCACAGTGGAATCAAATATACCCTTGGCACCTGAGCTCCATGTGGATTCCAACTGTGGGCCTATGCGGACTGATGCCAAGTGTCCCATACCCCGGTACCTTGGGGATGCCTATATGATGCTTGCTCAAACACATGGTCTTGTACATAACTATTCTAAAACAAGGCCTATATGATCTTGATACATGCATGTCATGATATGCTTTCACACACAAAGCGTAAAAATGCGGTATGCATTATATACCTTTCATATAGCCATCACGGCACATATACTTTTCATATGCGTTATGCTGCCACATAACGTCTTTACCTCATAATCATATAGCCATCACGGCACATTTTTGGCAGTTTCCTTTCATCATAATGGAACATAATATTTTTACGGCATATGGAGCATCATGTCACAATTTTATACCAGTAGTCAATAGTCACATTAGGCAATATCGCCTGACACTTACCTTTGCGTGCCTTAAATAATACCAAACAGCAGCGAAGTATCTCACTTCTTAAGCGCACCTAAATCAATTACAACCAATCATTTACAGTGGCTATTTACAGCAGAACCAGTGAGCATACAGCAGTGTTTTACAGTGGAAAACAGTGAGCATACAGCAGTGTTTTACAGTGGGAAAACAGTGACGTTTGTGCTTAAAACAGTGGACAGAAACAGTGACGTTTTACAGCAGGAAAACAGTAAACATACAGCAGAAACAGTGACTATTTTAAAACAGAAACAGTGGCACTTTGGGCCTCAAAACAGTGGCAGAACCGTGGTATTAACAGTGGCAGCAACAGTGGCATTTGAACGTTAAAACAGTGGCATAAACGGTGGCATTTGAACATCAAAACAGTGGCATAAGTAGTGATTTGTGAACATTAAAACAGTGGCATGAGTAGTGATGTTTATGCATCAAAACAGTGGCATGAATGGTACATTTTTGAGCATTAAAACAGTAGCATAAATCATGGTTTTTGGACATTGAAACAGTGGCATATTATGGACTAAAACAGTGGCATTTTATGCATAAAACAGTGGCATATTATGGACTAAAACAGTGGCATTTTATGCATAAAAACAGTGGCATATGATGACTAAAACAGTGAGTGTTTTATGCAGAAACAGTGGCATTTAATGGACTAAAACAGTGGCATATAATGGGCTAAAACAGTGGCATATATGTGCAGAAACAGTGGCATATAATGTGCAGAAACAGTGGCATATATGTGCAGAAACAGTGGCATATAATGTGCAGAAACAGTGGCATATATGTGCAGAAACAGTGGCATATAATGTGCAGAAACAGTGGCATATATGTGCAGAAACAGTGGCATGAAAATGGTGATCTTGAGGAACCGAAACAGTGAGCATTTTACCCTCAAAACAGTGGCACATTCATAGGGAAACAGTGGCATTTGCATACAAAACAGTGGCATATTATCTTGAGCATAACCATGGGACTTTCACTCTACAACTTATGCATACAAGTCATCATAAAATGGCTCCATACCTATACTTTAACCATGCTCAATCAAGAATCCAAAGCAAAACATATTCAAGGAAACATTCAAGCACACATATGATTACACACCATGAAAGTGTTCTAAGTTCAAGGCCTACCTCTTGTAGCACACACTTCTTGGTCAAGAATCACACACCACCTTCTAGCTTCACTACACAACAAGTCTCCACTTCCTAGGATGTTCTATGCGCAAATATGGTGAGGAGGAACAAACTTGGACAGCTTCAAGGTTGAGGAACAAGGCTGGACAGTGAGAGGGAAAAGAGGAAGAAGGCTTGCACTAGCTTGGTGTATAGGTCACGGTTGAGGTGAGTGAGTGAAGAAGGGAGTTGGCTTGGTCTTTCTTTCTCCAAAGGTGCTTGTTGGTTCGGCTAGAGAGTGAGGGAGAGGGAGAGAAATTGGCTGAATGAAGAATGAGGACAGCCCCCTCTAGTTGTGCGCAAGACTTAAAGAGAAGGTGAGGGAAGGTTGCAATGATGGACATCATGAAATTTCTGATTTCTTGTGAAGGTGGGACTGCACTCTTGGCTTGAACAAGCAAGGGTTGCTTCTTAGTTACTCTATGCACATGCAAGGAGGTTTACTAAGTCAACATGCAAGACAACAATGTGGCAGCCCAAAAATCTGCATAGATGCAGTCCTTGTGCGCAATGATGAGGGAGGTGCAGCCCAAAATCCTTCTTTGGTTGCATGTGGAAGAAAGGGGGAGATTTGGCTCATGATGGACTGCCTAAAGCATGCAAAAATCTGCACAATTCAGCCTCATGATGGAAGGTGTAAGGTGGTTCTCTTGGTCAACACTCAAGTCAGATTTGTGTCATAAAAAAAATCTGCACCAAGACCCCTCCATGTGCGCCTAAATGGGGAAGTATGCAGCCTAAAATGATGCTAAGGTGTACATGTGTCTTCCATGCAATGAAGTTGAAGTCAAAGGTGCATAAACTAAGTATGAGGTGGCGGTTTAGCAAGGGAAAATGGCAGATTTCTAAGTCCTAATCACTCTCTTTTGTGCGCATGAAAGGGTGGCAAAAAGGTTGCCATGTGAAGGTTCCTTGGTACACAAGACATCCTTGTTGGACAAGGCTTAGGGGAAGATAAGAATGGTTACAACTTTGGGCTGAATCAAGGTAGGTCCAAAAGCCATCCTTGGGCCATTGGCCCCACACACAAAGAATCCAATCACATAAGTCCAAAAGTGACAAGTCCACACACACACTAGCCCACTTCCAAAGTCCAATAAACACTAAAGCCTTCAAACATACACTCACATTACTCATATGATTAAATTCACATGTCTACATATGTATCCTCCTATGATTTAATTTAATTAATTACCTTAGTCTTATCCAAGGATAAAGGTCAAACAATTCACAAGCCATCACACATAAACCATCAATCCGAAATCTACACATACATCTATAACATATAGTACTTATGTATTTTACTAATTATGCGGGATGTTACACTCTCCCCACCAAATAGGAATTTTGTCCGCAAAATAAACTTACTTAAGAGCTAAACAGTTCTGGATAGCGTTTCTGAATATCGCCCTCGCGCTCCCAAGTGGCTTCAGCTGCCGATCTGTTGTTCCATAATACTTTCACCAACGGAATCTCTTTAGAACGGAGTCGCTTGACGGATCTTTCAAGAATTTGCAACGGTTGCACTTGATACGTTAGATTTTCCTTTAGTTCCACTTCTTCTGGCTGTAACACGTGAGATGGATCAGAGAGATACCTCCGTAGCTGCGACACATGAAATACATTGTGAATTCCTGACAGATTGGGTAGTAAGGCCAACCGGTATGCAGACTCTCCAATCCGGTCCATAATCAGATACGGTCCTAAGTACCGTGGACTTAACTTCTTAACTCCCATTCTCCTTTCGAGTCCCGATGTAGGAGTGATTCTCAAAAATACATGGTCTCCGACTTCGAAAGATAGAGGCTTATGACGCTTGTCGTAATAACTCTTCTGTCTGGCCTGAGCCCTCTGCATATTTTCTCGAATCTTCTTTACTTGTTCGGATGTTTCTTGAATTAGATCGGGTCCTAACATACTTCGCTCACCCACTTCAGTCCAACATAAAGGGGATCTGCATTTTCTCCCATACAGAGCTTCATACGGTGCCATCTGAATACTGGAGTGGTAACTGTTGTTGTAAGCAAACTCAATCAAAGAAAGATAGTTATCCCAGCTGCCTCCTAACTCCAAAACACATGCTCGTAACATGTCCTCTAATGCTTGAATGGTGCGTTCCGTCTGTCCATCGGTCTGCGGATGGTAAGCAGTACTCAACCTCAAATGGGTCCCTAATACTCTTTGAAAGGATTCCCAGAACTTAGATGTAAACTTGGGATTACGATCACTGACAATACTCGTAGGAACTCCATGCAGCTTCACGATCTCCTGCAGGTAAATTCTGGCAAGTCTCTCTGTATCATATGTGGTTTTAACACGCAAGAAGTGAGCTGACTTCGTTAAACGATCAACAATCACCCAGATAGAATCATATCCTTCTCGCGTCCGAGGAAGTCCAACTACAAAATCCATCGCAATACTATCCCACTTCCATTCGGGAATCTCCAAAGGTTGAAGAAGTCCCGAGGGTTTCTGATGTTCGTACTTCACCTTCTGACACGTTAAGCATCGAGATACATACTCCGCAATATCACGCTTCATACCCGGCCACCAAAACGAGGTCTTCAAATCATGGTACATCTTCGTGGATCCAGGATGAACTGCGTACTTACCCTTGTGAGCCTCCTGTAAAACTTCTTGCTTCAACACCTCATTCGGCACAACCAGCCGTCCTTGAAATCTCCAAACATCATTCTCATCCTTTACAACATCTTGGTTGCCAACCAAATCACGGACTAACTCTTCATCTTTCTGAGCCTCCTTAATTCTACTGATCAATTCATTCTCCACCTTTATATTTCCCAATCTTATGCTATTCCCTCTCTCGTCTACCGATAAGTTCAAGTCTCGAAAGGCCTCAAACAATTTCAATTCTTCCATCATCAGAGTTGCAGTGTGCAGTGTCTTCCTACTCAGGGCGTCAGCTACCACGTTTGCCTTTCCTGGGTGGTACTTAAGTTCAAAATCATAGTCCTTCAGAAATTCCATCCACCGACGTTGCCGCATATTCAGCTCCTTCTGGTCGAATAAGTACTTCAAACTCTTATGATCGCTGAACACGTCAAACTGCGAACCATACAAGTGGTGCCTCCAAATTTTAAGTGCGAACACTATAGCTGCTAACTCCAAATCGTGCGTAGGATAATTTTCTTCGTGAGGCTTAAGTTGTCGAGATGCATAAGCTACCGCCATACGATCCTGCATCAACACGCATCCAAGTCCTTTCAGCGACGCATCGCAGTAAACTTCGAACTTTCGAGTAGGATCCGGAATCGTGAGTACGGGAGCACTCGTCAATCTGCTCTTTAGTTCCAAGAAACATTCTTCACAAGCTTCAGTCCACTCAAAAGGCTTATCCTTCCGAGTGAGACGAGTAAGAGGTTGCACTATCTGAGAGAAATTCTGGATGAACCTTCGATAGTATCCAGCAAGACCTAAGAAACTTCTTACTTCAGTGACGGTCTTGGGTCGTTCCCAATTCATGACAGCTTCGACTTTGCTGGGGTCCACCGCGATACCTTCTGATGAAATGACATGGCCCAGAAACTGGACCTCTTTAAGCCAAAACTCGCACTTAGACCATTTCGCGTACAACTGCTTCTCCTTCAAGATTTGCAAGACAATCCTCAGATGTTCCGCGTGCAGCTCTTCATTAGCTGAGTAAATCAGGATATCGTCGATAAACACAATAACAAACTGATCAAGGAAGGGGCGGAAGATGCGGTTCATGTAGTCCATGAATACCGCTGGAGCATTTGTAAGTCCGAACGGGATCACCTGATATTCGTAGTGCCCATAACGAGTCCTAAAAGCTGTTTTCGGAATATCCTCCGGTTTGACCCGGATCTGATGGTATCCTGATCGTAGATCTATCTTAGAAAAGACTCTGGCTCCTCTCAGCTGGTCCATCAAATCGTCGATCCTCGGTAGCGGATACTTATTCTTCACCGTTACTTTGTTCAGCTGGCGGTAGTCTACACACAGACGTAAACTTCCATCCTTCTTCTTAATCAAGATGGCTGGAGCACCCCATGGGGAAGTACTCGGTCTGATAAATTCCTTGGCCAAAAGCTCTTCTATCTGCTTCTTCAACTCGCGAAGTTCCAACTGCGCCATACGATACGGGGCAATGGAGATTGGTCCAACTCCAGGAACAAGTTCGATGGAAAATTCTATTTCCCTATGAGGAGGCAATCGAGGTATTTCATCCGGGAATACCTCCTCGAATTCTCTAACTACCGGTACATTCTGAATTTGATTGTCAACCGAGGTCTCAGCCTCGATCGACAAAAGATACCCTGCTGCTCCCTTGCGGAGCTCTTTTCTAACTTGCAACAAGGAAATGAGAGAGAAAGGTTGAAAATTACCATCTTTCGCAGGAACAACGACTTTCCCCGCTCGACAGTCCAATGTTATCCCGTTTTCCGTCAACCAGTCCATACCGATAATCACATCGAAGTTGAATACCGGCAGGACCACCAAGTTAACTGTATACGTGTTCCCTTCATACTGCAAGGTAACACCTCTGCAGATCTCTGAGGCTGTGCACGATCCTCCAGTAGGTGTGCTGATGTGTAACTCATAAGGTAACGGGGTTGGGGTGATGCCTATTCTCATAGCGGTATGCTTTGCCATAAAAGAGCCAGACGCTCCAAAATCAAAGATAACAGAAATTGGGTGACCATTTAAAGTGACATTACCTTTGATCAGGTTGGGAAACTTCGGTGCTTCATTTGCATCCAACGTGAACACCCGGGCTTGCGTAGGCTGTTGGTCAGCGTTCTGGGGGCATTTGTAAGCAAAATGTCCTTGCTGGCCACATTTGAAACATGCATTGTTGTTCTTGCGACAAACTCCAAAGTGGTTCTTTCCACAAGTAGCACAGACAGTCGCGCCCTGTCGTCCAGTCGACGATTGACCCACCGTAAAGCTTCTCTTAAAGTTTCCAGGCCGTGCCTGCAACTGCGTACCTCTGCCTCGACCCCTACCAGGTGCCATCCTGAAGAATCTGCCTGCACGGTTTCCTCCGTGGAATTGTGTTGGTGGCTTGTTCAAGTTCTTGGCCTCCATAATGATTCCTTCTGCCTGACGACTCTGGTTGATGAGTTCCGGAAGTGTACGATTAGCCGTCGTCAAGATGAGCTTGCGGATTTCCGGAAGTAATCCGCTTTCGAACTTCTCCACCTGCCATTCTTCATCATAAAGGTGTGTGTGGTGCTGATCCGTCGGCTTGTTATAAATGTGGTCGGAATGGCCACTTTGCTAGAAATTGTCCGTCTTCTTCGGGGCAGGCTGCGAATCTGCAGGCCTTGCCGCCAGCTGCTACTACTGCTGCTCCTATTGCTGTTGTTCCTACTGTGGGACGGGTTTATACTACTAATGCGCAACGTACTGAAAAGGCTCCGAATTTGGTTAAAGGTATAATTTTTCTATCTAATGTTGATTTATCTGTGTTGTTTGATTCGGGGGCAACACATTCATTTGTGGCGGACTATGTGGCGAAGGCGTTGGACTTAAAGGTAACACGGATGGTTCCTCCGATGCGTATTACTACTGCTACAGGAGAGGTTAGTGAGTCGTCTTGGATTTGTGAAGATGTGAAGTTTACTTATTTAGGCAGGGGTTATACCATTGATTTAATTATCTTACCCCTGGCCTCTGTCAATTTGATTTTGGGGATGGATTGGTTGTCTCGGAACTGCGCAATGATTGATTGCTGCGGGAAGAGGTTGTTGTTATCTCACGAGAGGCCGTCTGTTTGTCCGTCTCTGTATTTGTCTGTAAGTCAAACTGTGAAAGCCTTGAAGGCTGGAGATTTGGGTTATGTCTTGTTGGGCGGATTGGTGGGTGATAAAAAGGAAGAGGTTTCTACTATACCAGTTGTAAATGAGTTTGAGGATGTATTCCCGGATGAGATACCGGAATTCCCACCTGAGAGAGAGATTGAATTCTCGATTGACCTATTGCCTGGTGTGGGGCCGATCTCTTTGGCTCCATACCGGATGTCGCCACTTGAGTTGGCTGAGTTGAAGAAACACATTGAAGAATTATCTGCGAAGAATTTTATTAGGCCGAGTGTGTCTCCGTGGGGAGCACCGGTGATTTTTGTAAAGAAAAAGGATGGTAGCATGAGATTGTGCACTGACTACCGACAGCTGAATAAAGTGACTATTAAGAATCGGTACCCATTACCGCGTATTGATGATTTATTAGATCAGTTGAGGGGTGCCTGTGTATTTTCAAAGATTGATCTCCGGTCCGAATATCACCAGATTCGGATTAAACCGGAGGATGTACCTAAAACAGCTTTCCGATCCAGATATGGACATTTTGAATATCAAGTGATTCCTTTTGGGCTTACTAATGCCCCTGCGGTGTTCATGGACTATATGAACCGTATTTTCAAACCGTTTTTGGACCAGTTTGTAATTGTTTTTATTGATGACATTTTGATCTATTCTAAGAGTAAAGAGGAGCACATGGACCATTTGAGGACAGTGTTGCAGGTGTTGAAAGACAAGAAACTTTATGCTAAACCGTCTAAGTGTGAATTCTGGTTGTCTGAGGTGCAATTTTTGGGTCATGTTATTTCTGCAAGCGGTGTTGCAGTGGATCCAAGCAAGATTGAAGCGGTGAGTGACTGGGAAAGACCTAAGACTGTGACTGAAATTAGAAGTTTTCTGGGGCTTGCTGGCTATTATCGCCGATTTATACAGGGATTTTCTGCAATGGTTCTACCGTTGACTCGATTGACACGAAAGGATACTCCTTTTGTGTGGACCCAGGAATGTGAGGACTGTTTTCTGCTACTGAAAGAGAAATTGACCACTGCTCCGGTGTTGACTCTACCTGATCCGGAGGGTGAGTTTGTATTATATTGTGATGCTTCTAAGAAAGGTTTAGGGAGCGTACTGATGCAGGAAGGAAAAGTGATTGCTTACGCGTCTAGGCAGTTAAGGCCGCATGAAGAAAATTATCCGACGCACGACTTGGAATTGGCTGCTATTGTGTTTGCCTTGAAAATTTGGAGGCACTTTCTGTATGGGATGAAATTTGCTGTGTTCAGCGACCATAAAAGCTTGAAATATTTGTTTGATCAGAAGGAGCTGAATATGAGACAGCGTAGATGGGTTGAATTTTTAAAAGATTATGACTTTGAGCTGAAATACCACCCGGGAAAGGCTAATGTTGTGGCAGATGCATTGAGTAGGAAGTCTGTTAACTTATCTCATATGATGATGTGGGACAATGAAGTGATTGAGCAATTCCGTGATATGAAAATAACGGATTTCTTTGCAGGGAGAATGTGTGATATGGAGTTGACTCGGATTGAGAACGAGCTGCACGAGAAGATTAAAGAGACTCAGATCCGCAATGAAAGTATAAAGTATTTAAAAGGCCAGAGTGGCATATCTGTTAATGAACAGGGATTATTATTATATCAGGGCAGGATTGTTGTTCCCAAGGAACTTGCAGAGGAAGTTATGACTGAGGCCCACAAGGGTCAATATGCTATCCACCCAGGTGCCACAAAGATGTATCAAGATTTGAAAGTTAAGTTCTGGTGGCCTGGTATGAAAAGAGATGTTGCCGAGTACGTGTCTAAGTGCTTGGTGTGTCAAAAAGTAAAAATAGAGCATCAGAAACCTGCTGGATTACTTCAGCCGCTGGATATACCGGAATGGAAATGGGAGAGTATTTCAATGGATTTTGTTGTGGGATTGCCGCGAACTCAAGCTGGTTACGATTCGATTTGGGTTATTGTGGACCGACTCACGAAGTCTGCACATTTTCTACCAGTGCGAGTAGATTACACCACAGAGAAGTTGGCTACATTGTATGTAAAGGAGATTGTTAGACTCCATGGGATACCGATTAGCATTGTGAGTGATCGGGACCCGAAGTTTACTTCACGATTTTGGGGATCTTTGCAGCAGGCTTTTGGCACTCAGCTTCGACTGAGCACTGCTTATCACCCGCAGACTGATGGTCAGACTGAGAGGACCATACAGACACTTGAGGATATGCTGAGAGCGTGTACACTGGAACAGGGTAATGCCTGGGATAGGTACTTACCACTGGTGGAGTTTTCTTATAACAACAGTTTTCATTCCAGTCTGGGTATGGCACCATACGAGGTTTTGTATGGCAGGAGGTGTCGTACGGCCACTTGTTGGACTGAGGTAGGCGATAAAGAAAGATTTGGTCCGGATTTTGTGCAGGAAACAACAGTGCAAATTGAAATGATCAGAGAAAAGTTGAAACAGGCACAGAATCGGCAGAAGAGCTATTATGACAATAAGCATAGACCGCTGGAATTTGAGGAAGGTGACCATGTATTTGTACGTTTGTCGCCGGTCACAGGTGTTGGCCGTGCGTTGGGTGTGAGGAAGCTGAGTCCACGATTCATTGGGCCATATCAGATTATGAAAAGAGTAGGATTGGTGGCCTATCAGCTTGCCTTACCCCCGCAGTTGTCTAATTTACATGATGTTTTTCATGTGTCGCAATTGCGACGTTATGTCCCGGATGAGTCACATGTGGTGATGCCGGATAATATTGAAATCAGGGAGAACTTGAAGACTCCCGTTGGTCCTATTGCAGTATTGGATCGCAGTGAAAAGCGATTGAGAAGTAAAGTGATTCCCATGCTGAAGATTCAGTGGGAAGGCCGCACACCTGAGGAGGCTACTTGGGAGCGGGAGGACGAGATTCTCCGGCTGTATCCTGAGTTAGTGAGCAGGTATGAATTAATTTTACGGACAAAATTTCAAAAAGGTGGGGTGAATATAACACCTCAAGTATTTAAATGTTTATTTTAATGTTATATTGTGGAATGAAAGTTGATGGATTAGTGAAAATCCAAGTATTATGGCCAAAAGGGGCAAAAAGGGCAAAATTGTAATTTGCCAACCGTGTGTTGTAACGCCCTCCCTTGTATGCATCCAAGAGAGTCGTTTGCTAAGCGGAATTAGAGTCGTTAACGTCACATGAGCTAACAAAGAATCTCATAGCAGTATACAAATCCGTAAGGCATTTCAATAGTTCTTATAACTTCTGTTTGGACGATAAAAAATATTTCAAGTGATTTAGAAAGAGCACGTTTGGGGCTTCGCGTGCATATAAAATAATAGTAAATCCGAGTTCGTTTGCTCATAAAAACACCACCCGTAAGGTGCACTGTAAAAATTTCAGTACTTAAATTCTTATCACAAAGGTTTTCCCAAAATAGCCGTTGTTCATAAAAGTTCAAGCTAACATAGAGATGATAAAGACTACAGTCATCCAAGAGTACCAAAACATTAATCATTACAGTCATCCAATTAAACAAACAGCAACAGTGAAAATCCACGCATCGGCAATCAACAGCAAAACATCACTCCGTCAAGTGCTTTTACGTCCTCCTGCCATTTTGGAAAAATAGCAGCCCCGAAGGGGTGAGAATAATCCCAGTAGTGTGGCAACAAAACCAGTAATATAACAGTATTAACTAGGCACAAAATCATAAACAATCACTTCAACATTTCCTTTTCCTTTTTCCTTTTCATCATATTCATATATTGCGTATATAATGCCTTTCCTTTGCGCTTTTAGCACCGTCGTGCGCGCACTTCACAGTGGAATCAAATATACCCTTGGCACCTGAGCTCCATGTGGATTCCAACTGTGGGCCTATGCGGACTGATGCCAAGTGTCCCATACCCCGGTACCTTGGGGATGCCTATATGATGCTTGCTCAAACACATGGTCCTGTACATAACTATTCTAAAACAAGGCCTATATGATCTTGATACATGCATGTCATGATATGCTTTCACACACAAAGCGTAAAAATGCGGTATGATGTAAGGTGCATGCTTATATACCTTTCATATAGCCATCACGGCACATATACTTTTCATATGCGTTATGCTGCCACATAACGTCTTTACCTCATAATCATATAGCCATCACGGCACATTTTTGGCAGTTTCCTTTCATCATAATGGAACATAATATTTTTACGGCATATGGAGCATCATGTCACAATTTTATACCAGTAGTCAATAGTCACATTAGGCAATATCGCCTGACACTTACCTTTGCGTGCCTTAAATAATACCAAACAGCAGCGAAGTATCTCACTTCTTAAGCGCACCTAAATCAATTACAACCAATCATTTACAGTGGCTATTTACAGCAGAACCAGTGAGCATACAGCAGTGTTTTACAGTGGAAAACAGTGAGCATACAGTAGTGTTTTACAGTGGGAAAACAGTGACGTTTGTGCTTAAAACAGTGGACAGAAACAGTGACGTTTTACAGCAGGAAAACAGTAAACATACAGCAGAAACAGTGACTATTTTAAAACAGAAACAGTGGCACTTTGGGCCTCAAAACAGTGGCAGAACCGTGGTATTAACAGTGGCAGCAACAGTGGCATTTGAACGTTAAAACAGTGGCATAAACGGTGGCATTTGAACATCAAAACAGTGGCATAAGTAGTGATTTGTGAACATTAAAACAGTGGCATGAGTAGTGATGTTTATGCATCAAAACAGTGGCATGAATGGTACATTTTTGAGCATTAAAACAGTAGCATAAATCATGGTTTTTGGACATTGAAACAGTGGCATATTATGGACTAAAACAGTGGCATTTTATGCATAAAACAGTGGCATATTATGGACTAAAACAGTGGCATTTTATGCATAAAACAGTGGCATATTATGGACTAAAACAGTGAGTGTTTTATGCAGAAACAGTGGCATTTAATGGACTAAAACAGTGGCATATAATGGGCTAAAACAGTGGCATATATGTGCAGAAACGGTGGCATATAATGTGCAGAAACAGTGGCATATATGTGCAGAAACAGTGGCATATAATGTGCAGAAACAGTGGCATATATGTGCAGAAACAGTGGCATATAATGTGCAGAAACAGTGGCATATATGTGCAGAAACAGTGGCATGAAAATGGTGATCTTGAGGAACCGAAACAGTGAGCATTTTACCCTCAAAACAGTGGCACATTCATAGGGAAACAGTGGCATTTGCATACAAAACAGTGGCATATTATCTTGAGCATAACCATGGGACTTTCACTCTACAACTTATGCATACAAGTCATCATAAAATGGCTCCATACCTATACTTTAACCATGCTCAATCAAGAATCCAAAGCAAAACATATTCAAGGAAACATTCAAGCACACATATGATTACACACCATGAAAGTGTTCTAAGTTCAAGGCCTACCTCTTGTAGCACACACTTCTTGGTCAAGAATCACACACCACCTTCTAGCTTCACTACACAACAAGTCTCCACTTCCTAGGATGTTCTATGCGCAAATATGGTGAGGAGGAACAAACTTGGACAGCTTCAAGGTTGAGGAACAAGGCTGGACAGTGAGAGGGAAAAGAGGAAGAAGGCTTGCACTAGCTTGGTGTATAGGTCACGGTTGAGGTGAGTGAGTGAAGAAGGGAGTTGGCTTGGTCTTTCTTTCTCCAAAGGTGCTTGTTGGTTCGGCTAGAGAGTGAGGGAGAGGGAGAGAAATTGGCTGAATGAAGAATGAGGACAGCCCCCTCTAGTTGTGCGCAAGACTTAAAGAGAAGGTGAGGGAAGGTTGCAATGATGGACATCATGAAATTTCTGATTTCTTGTGAAGGTGGGACTGCACTCTTGGCTTGAACAAGCAAGGGTTGCTTCTTAGTTACTCTATGCACATGCAAGGAGGTTTACTAAGTCAACATGCAAGACAACAATGTGGCAGCCCAAAAATCTGCATAGATGCAGTCCTTGTGCGCAATGATGAGGGAGGTGCAGCCCAAAATCCTTCTTTGGTTGCATGTGGAAGAAAGGGGAGATTTGGCTCATGATGGACTGCCTAAAGCATGCAAAAATCTGCACAATTCAGCCTCATGATGGAAGG